>CAKALG010042886.1:0-11741 GCA_916700815.1 Helicolenus hilgendorfi
GTTTTTTAAATGGAATTTTTAGTTAGATGCCTGAGATAAGGTCCGTGGTTAACACAAGTTTAAGAGATTTTAGCTTTTTGTTCTACGATATAGAATACGTCAGTAAAACCCCACGTTTGTATGTGTCTTAAAAAAGGCGTTTGCTAAGTGACTAAATGAGACTACTAAACGTCATCACGCCGAACACTAGTCCGCCTTTAGCCTAGTCGTTGTGACGTGAAATCATGCAACCGCTGTGTAGTTTGTTTATAGCTAATCGTTAGCTTTTTTATTTCTGGCGATTTGCATTCACGCTTCAAAAAAATCATAAAAGCGGTGTTCATATGTGGAGAAATGTTTGTTTGGCTCAGAGTTTATTTTCTGCAATAATCCAAAATCCAACGGAAAAATCAAAACCACCTTCTGGGTTGGCCTACAAAAATACGTCGTTCCTGCACCACCCTATTGTTGGCCTGTTTAGCTGTGGATAAACTGCAAAACAAAGTGTGTATAGGTTCAACAAGGTTAAGCTTCATTGGCATCATTTAACATAGTGACAGTTGTTCCTCTTGGCCTTAATTCTGCCTTGTCATGGGTGAAAAGGGGAAGTTAGATTTGCCTCTGCTACATCATGTAGATATACTTTTACTTTGCTTTTTGTTAAAACAGTAATAGTTGAAGAGTTCGAAGAGATTGATTTTTCTGCCCACAGTTTAGTCTACCTTGCTTTGTTACTTACTTACTGCACATAACATGTTACTATGTAGTTAAGGCAGGAAGACTCTTGTCATAAAGTTAAATGTATGAGTTATTTTACACTGTTTGGTGGTACCGGTGCTGCTCTCTGTCGTTTCATCAATCCAAGCAGCATGCTGTAGATTCAGCAGAAGGAGGCTGGACGGAGAACTCAGCAGTCTATAACAGGTTTCAGAAAGCAGCAGCTTGTGGTAGTACCAAGACGGATGTGGTGCACTGAGGCGGCTAATGTGATGCATATACAGTAACTTTTATATCCTCCATGAACTAACATAAACTTTGAATTGCCTTGTTCAATTTCAGCAATACTTTAACTTTCCATTACACACCAATCAATATCTGCTGTTCAGTTTGTGGTAGAGAAAAGGCACCCGAGCGTCCACAGAAACTTGCAGCATGATCCACTACTCTGCTGTCCATCTGTATGCCCAGTAGCTATCAAATCTGTTGTCACTTGCATAAATTGAAATCTGACCACAGCCACAAGTCTTTATGACAGACAAAATCTCTAAACAGACTCTTAACAGCCACATCTGAAGCCTATGGGAGGTGAGTTTTAGATGCAAAAAAATCAAGATTTTGTTTTTTTATTGATGAAAATAGGGCTGTCAATCGATTAAAATATTCGACAATCGCACGATTGTGCATGATTTAATTGTGATTAATCGCAACTTTAATACTCTTATCAACATGGGAGTGGGCAAAAATGCTTGCTTTATACAAATGTATGTATCTATTTATTATTGGAAATCAATTAACAACACAAAACAATGACAGATATTGTCCAGAAACCCTCACAAGTACTGCATTTAGCATAGAAAATATGCTCAAATCATAAAATGGCAAACTGCAGCCCAACAGGCAACAACAGCTGTCAGTGTGTCAGTGTGCTGACTTGACTATGACTTGCCCCAAACTGCATGTGATTATCATAAAGTGGGCATGACTGTAAAGGGGAGACTCGTGGGTACCCATAGAACCTATTTTCATTCACACATCTTGAGGTCAGAGGTCAAGGGACCCCCTTTGAAAATGGTCATGCCAGTTTGGAGCGTTATTTATCCTCATAGCATGACATAGTTGAGAGCAATGGATTCCTTAGGTTTTCTAGTTTCGTATGTTACCAGTATCTTCACTCTAGCTTTAAAACTGAGCCCAGTACAACCTTTGAAGGATCATTTGTGTTAATGCATTAAGAAATCATTGGCGTTATAACAAATTTGCATTAACGCGTTATCATTGCGTTAATGCAAATTTGTGCATGATGGTATCACTCACAATAACACACTTCCCATCTACACCTTTATTTGTATCTCTGCTTTTTCATTGGCTGGACAAGTGATTGAATGCTGAGAAGTATCAAGTCAAATTGTGCTGTTTTAGTGGTGTTTTGCACAGTCTTACTTGTGAATGCAAGCAGTGAGTCTGACTGGGTTTTGCATTTTGTGTAACTCTGTGTATAGTATTGCTGGCCGGGGGTCAGCTCACTGCCTCGGTGTTGTAGCTGTAAACAATAGATTAGAATGTTTTCCATACACTAGAAAGAGCCTACTGTAAGGGGTGGCAGCAGCTTATATTACGTAATGTGGTGTTTCTAAGAAGTGTGTGTGTGTGTGACTTTTGAAAGTGTTGGGGAGTTTGTGTGTGTGTGCACGTGCTTCGTGTTCAATTTAATGACCTCGTGAGCGCTTATTTCCTTAATGGCTGTTTGTGCCGAACTGCGTGTGCTCTAATGCGTCCACGTGACTGGTTTTGTGTGTGTGTTTTATGCACGCGTTCCTAAACGAGTGTGTTAATGATGAGTTGGGTTTCAGTGTGTTCGCAGTGCTGTCGAGTGTCCTCCACTGTCTCCTCACAGACTTGGGATAATGGACAAATTATCCCTTCAGAGAGCTTGAGACGGATGGAGAGGAGACGGAGTGCGGAAACGTGGCAGATAGGGCAATGAGGAGGGAGAAAACAATTTAGATGCATGAAAATATGGTGAGATGAGATGCAAAGGAAGATAAAGTGGGGGGTGGAATTCATAGAGGGAGAGACAAAAAGGGGGGGAGAAAGTGAGTGGGATGGAGAGGAAGATTACGCGTGATTTCCTTGAAAGTTCCAGTGAAAGTAGCTCGTATAGCAAGCGCAGGGAAAAACAGAAGGATGAAAGGCATGTTATACGTCCTCAGAGAGCAATGACAGAAAGTGCTGTTTTCTCTCCGTGGTCTTGTAATGTCACGTGATGTAATGAAACATACTCTGCAGAGAACATACAGTAAGAGAATACAGGGAAGAGAAAGAAGGCTCGGCTTGAGAAAAAGAGGAATCGAGGAAGGATTGAGGAAGGATAAATTAGGGGCAGAAATAGAAGAGATGCACACTCTGTAAATTCTCCATAATATATTCAATCCAATTCTATTCAGCATCTCTAAATATAATCCTGTTATAGTGTATATGAGGTTCTTCTTGTTGCATACCATAACATGCTGTGATGATGACACATTTTTTTGCAGTTTTTAAAAGAATTTGTTCAAGAGGACTGCACACAACTCAAGTGGTATGTTCCTGCAGGCAGAGGACAATTACATATATTCTAAAAAAAAAATAAAAAAAAATGAATAAATTAAACAAATGAATGACATGGCAATGAGGCTGGAATGACACTCGAGTAGAGAGGTGGTGGGTGAGATGTTTCTGCCAGGCAGAGGACATAATGGACTGGGAAGAAGAGGTAGAACAGAGATGAGAGAGAGAGAGGGAGATGAAATGGTGTAGGAGTGTAGATTGCACCTAAAAGAAGCCCATAAAGGTGTCGTTTGCTGCAGCTATTGGTACTCTTCAGAAGGAAAAAATGTTCATATTTATAAAAAAAGAGTTCTCTTCAAGCTTCCCTTTGACTCATGGCGTCTTTCGGATTAATTGGTCGTCTCTTGCGTTCAGTGGGAACCATCGAGCTGCTGTTGGGCACAGTGCCCACAGTTCCTCTGCATTCACATATGCTCTCTGTCTTTTTTTTTTTTCACAAGCCTATTATTTAGGTTCAAATGAGATAGTGAACATTTGCAAACATCTGCGGTCTGTTGGCGGTTGGCGAACGCAGCTCAGGTGCTTCTGCAACTCCAACCTGTGTGGGTGTGGAGGTCCCCCGGATCCAAAACCTGCCTCCTACACACATAAACACATAAACGGCATGTACGCATGCATGCACACACACAGATCACACAAATGCATGCACAAAAACAAAACAGGTAGTCATGCATGAACACATTAAACGCAGAACACACACACACACACACAGCTGATGTTGAGGTGTATCACTGTGCTCCCGAAGCAAAGGGAAATGGATCAAAACACATCTGATTCTGTCATCCACTCTTTTGTTTTTCCACCTCCGTTGTGTCTTTGTTTCCCAGATTTCTTTTGACCTATTGCTCTCTCCTTTCTCTCTCACTCGCTCTGTCTTTTCTCTCCTCTTCCTCATCTTCTCCCCGTGTTGTCCTCCCCTCTTTTATCCCTGCCCGTTATTCACTCTTCTCACCCTTCATTGTTCTGGCTTTCTCAATATCCTCCATGCTCGTATTGGTTTCCTCTCTCTCCTCCTTCCACCATTCCTCCAGCTCCCCACTCTTCCCTCCACCTCTCCCTCTATCTCCCCCTCTTCCTCTCTTGCGGCTGTGTGTGTTGGAAGCTGTGGGCTTTGATGCTTTTATAAATAGCCCAAGTGTTCCACTGAGAGTACCACCAAATGGGATGGATGGATGGATGGATGGATGGATAGATGGATGGGGGAGTGGAGAAGGGGATGGAGGAGGAGGGAGGGAGGGAGGGAGGGCTGAGTGTGTAGGTGTGAAGGGAGAACATTGAAAAGCGCCAGAAAAAAAAGGAAAGGATTAAAAAGCGACAGAGGCAGACAGAGGTGTTTATTGAGATAACAGAAAGCACTGATCAGAGAATAAAGATGGGAAACTGTGAGGTTCTCAGTCCTCAGAAATGCCTTTGGTTCAAGAGCCAGAAGATTTAAACACTGTATTTTAAAATATTTATAAAAGAATTATCCGTCTCCTGTTATATGAAATAAATGTTTATATACTACCATATCAGATATATAACATTTGAAACATTGGAAATTTGAAATTTTGGAAAATTGGATTTCCTTTTTTGCTGTTTTATTATCGAAAATACACTTTCAATTCAAATTATCCGATTTAAAAACACTCAGTTTCTTGGATGTTCATAATGTTTCTCCACTATAGTAAGTCAGGGAATCACTTACCAGATACTTATCTCAGTTTTGTGCCAGCCATGATTATATATTGTTAATTTGGTTGGTGCCTCTGAGTAATCTCTAGTACAATCTAAACTTGTGGAAAAACCTTTCATAGTGAAATCAGACATCTATACTTCTATCATTTCTGTGTGGCACTCTATCAGCTTTCGCTTTCCTCAGAATAATGCAGGTTGACCACAGCTATGTGAAAACATTCTGTGAAACCTGCAGTGAAAACGTATCCTCAGGTCGTCATTTCTATGGAGATTATTTGATAAGAGCTCTGTTTTTCAGAAGTGAAGAAGGGGCTTGCTGCACTCCACAAAAACACTAGCACTATCTGTTTATACCATGTTTATTTTTGTTTATAGCTTATTTTGTATATTGTATATTCTTAGAATTTCAATTTTTTATTATTCTATTTTATTCTAACGTCTTATCTATTCTTTTGTTATTATACTGTTATACTGTTTGACTTGCACCAACATAACCAAAGCAAATTCCTAGTGTAAATCTCTTACACCTGGCAATAAACACAATTCTGATTCTGATTCTGATTCTGAAAAAAAAACTGCATTTTACTGAAGCATTTTCTGCAAATGAGTGAGAGCAGGATATGCTTTTAGGATCTGCTTCATCAGGCTTGCTTGTCGATAAGGAACGCACATGGGAAACACATCCTTGGGTGTAAATTAGGGGATTTTAAAAGGAGTATTGTTTTGTACAACCTGTTGAGTTTAATTGATATGGCATTTTTTATAGACAGTTTTTATTACCTCCACCAAGGCCGAAAGCCTAGGAAGAAGGTTATGTTTTCACCGGCGTTTGTTTGTTGGTTTGTCTGTTTGGATGATTACTCCAAAAGTCTGTGACGGATTTGAATGAATCTTTTTGGAGGGGTGGGGTGTGGCACAATGAACAATCCATTCGATTTTAGTGGCGTTCCGGATCATGAGCCGGCTTCTGGAATTCATTTTAATAACTCTGCTCCGCCTGTGCATCAACACCACAGGCTTTAGGACCATGCGCAGTGTAACTGATGACGCGTTCATTAAACCTGCCTTGGCGGAGGTCTGCGCTCTCCGAGTGCACTTCTAGTTGTCTGCTGTTTTTAAAGAGGCTTCTCCGCCTACAAACACAATTCAGTCAAGAAACCGTACATTACATGCTTATGATATTATAAGTAGCTAAGTTAAACAAGTCTACAGCCTTGCTATAGCAGCTCTGTGTGGCTGTATTGAGGCACTGCAGTGCTTTGAGCTAAATGCTAATGTTAAACGTGTTCACAGTGACGTTTCGTACATGCTGGTTTTCAGCAGGTATAATGTTCACCATCTTAGTTTAGTAGTAAGTAGTACTTAACGGAACGTACAGCTGTGGCTGACGGGAATGTTATGTTCTGTTATTAGTTTCTCAGGTATTGACAAGTTGAAATTATGACCTGATGGTGGCTCAAGAGGAAAAGGGTCAAAGTGATTTACAATTCATATTGAGGAGGACAAGGATATTGGTACAAAATGTGGCATGGCAATACATCCAATAATTGAGTTTTATTAACCTCATGGTGGGGCTGGAGGAAATGTCAGGGGATCACCAAAGTCAGGAGGATTCATCATCTGGGGACCAGAGGCTTTCATGATAATCCATGCACTAGTTGTTGAGATATTTCAGTTTGGACCGACCAACTGACATTGTCATCCATAGAGCCATCCCGCTATAGCATGGCTTAAAATACCAGTTTCGGTATTGGCTTTCAAAAACCTGTGTCATGCCAATCCTTATGATAGCAGGAAAACCTTTCCAAATGTTGTCGATGCAGTCTGTAAAGCACCGACCTCGCCCCAAACAGTGTTTCAAAGACTTTATTTTCAGCATTTCCAAGAGTTCATGTTATATAACACCATCGTGCAGTCTTTCATGCCATGCCACTGTAGTGCGTACAACATCTCTGATAGTGAGCCTCAGTCGGCTTATTGATAGGGCCAAAAATATGGCAGCATTATAGTGCATTGATTTTTCCTACGTTCCCCTGGTGCTTTTCAGACACAACAAACTTGCATCCTAAACTAGCGTGTGCTCAAGGCACGCAACACAATAATATGAATCATATGTTTTAGGTGGGAAGGCTCATTCTGGTTATTACTAGTGGAAGAGATGCCACTGAGTAGGTTTTATTGAAATTGAATTTAGTTGTTACAGACGCACCCATTTGAAGCTCCACATTAGAGCTGATTGTGTACAGCGTAAATGGGAATGTGATGCGTGACGTGCCACTATCTGAAAAGAGGAATTCAAGAAGTCAAAACAAATTAAATGTATTCATGCAGTTTCAGTTTGAACCACACATGCATGTAAACTGAGACACTAGAATGGCTTTGTTAATAGTAATAGTTTTTTCTGACAGTCATTCTGCAGTAACACCCAGCGTGTTTCCTCCCATAACTGCTTCCTCTTCTCAGCTTAATGTGGCGGGTGTTAAAGAGCTGTCGTGTGTGTGTGTGTGTGTGTCTGTCAGTGTGTTAACATGTTTGAGAGTCTAATATGAGAGACAGATATAAGAAAGTGAGTGAGCGACCTTAAAGCAGGAGCTCTCACCGTTTCTGGTTATCAGCCATGAGTGGCTATCTGATGCGTCTGTGTGTGTGTTTGTTATTCCACAGGTAGGTGTGTGTGTGTATGTGTGTGTGTGTGTGTGTGTGTGTGTGTGTGTCTAATTTTACTCGTCAGTGAAGGCCAGCTCCTTTTTTGCTCCGATCTACTTTCACACATTTGAAGACTGATCACTCAGAGTGTTTGTGTGTTTGTGTGTGTGTGCGTGCGCTTGTACTCACTTTCAGTTACAGATTGACAGACTATCTCCTTCAGGGCTTGGTTGTCCGTGCTGCTGACATTTGCGGCAATAGTACACCCGTTGCCACGGTGACACCTTGGAGACATATCTGGACGGATCAGATAGCCGATGTGGGTCAAGCTTGTCTGGCATCACAGCCTACACACACACACACACACACACACACACACACATACACACATACACACATACACAAGCAAAAAAAAAGTGGACGCCAGCGACCAGTAACTAAATTTAGCAAAGCAAAAATGTAAATTATCACTTTACTAGTTTGAAGGGAAGATGTTATTACAACTATGTCACATGTTCAAATTTAATAAACTTGGGGGCGGTGGCTATGGCTAAAGAAATAGAGCGGGTAGTCCACTAATCAGAAGATCGGCATTTCGATCCCAGGCTCCTCCAATCCACATGTCCCATGTCCAAGTGTCCTTGGGTAAGATACCAAAACCAGAATTGCTCCCGAAGGCTGTGCCATCGATATGAGTGTGTGTGTGTGAATAAATATTTAGATTAGAGCCTGATGTGCAGGCTGGCATGTGGCATGGTGATGTGTGTGTGAAAGCTGACAAGTAGTGTAAAGCACTTTGAGTGGTCAGAAGACTAGAAAGGAGCTATATAAATGCAGTCCATTTCCTTGAAGACAAGACTAAAAGTCTCCAGTCATGCTTAGTTAAGCCTCTGTGAGACTGTACTAAGGCACAGCGGTGTTTTGAGCTAGCGATGACAGATGTTTACCAGATGTATTGTTTAGCATGCTCATCATCACAAGTTTAGCTGAAGTTTAGTACTGGACAAATTAAAAATGTGACCTGATAATGGTGCTACTATAAATAGAACGTAAAGGGATCACCAAAGTGATTACAATTAATCCTGACATGTCAATGTCTGTCCCACATTTCATGGAAATCCATTTCACAAAAAAACACAAACGTCAACCTTTGTGATGGTGCAACCAACCCGCTGACTGACTAACTTTGCCACCCTTAGAGGCCACACCACTTGCACGACCTAAGAACTAGGATCTAGAAAGCCAAAACCTAATGCTGTGCCATCAACAACAAAGTCAAAAAATATGTTTGTTTCAGTTTTGTTACAGTCATACGAGCCATTTTTGAAAAAAAAAAAAGCCTATTTAGTCATAGTCATAGTCTCCTGCGTTATAGTTAACCCCGTGGTATCACAAATTGTCAGCTCATTAAACCGATGTCTTGTTGGCTGTTGACATTTCTTTTTAATTAGCTGCAGCACATTAATAGGTGCTAACTCATTGTGAATCTGTGTCAGTTCCAGAGAGTACCATCGCCTATTCTTAACTCTGTCAATAGCAGCTTCCCTACAGCACAGAGCGGAAATGGCTCATTCTGCCCGTGGCTGGTATATTGACGGCCGCCACCAGTCACTAACCAGGCATCATTAAAGGCCCTATGGGTACAATGGGAAAGTTTCTGACTCGGTGACTCCCAGCGGTAGCATTGACGGTGAAGGGCTGTTTTGTTGCTTTGAGCAAACATAACATTTAATTATTTCTTTGTATGCTACGTGACTTGTATTAATACTGCAGAGCCACCCAGATAAACCCCTGTCATTTTATAATAATAATACTTGTCTTTATTTATAGAGCACTTTTCAAAAGCCAATTTACAAAGTGCTTCACAAAGACGACAACAATAAAAACAGACAAGTCCTAATTCATCAGATAAACAAAAACAATGCACTGTATAAAAACCAATATATTTTAGAAAAAGGTAACAATAAGAAACAAAAAAACATTTTTTTTTCCGATAAAAGTATGTTTTAAGAAGGGACTTAAAAGACAACGTGATTCCCCTTTTTTCCTCTTTTATTGCACCGGTCAGCTATAAAGTCACTCTGGATATAATTCATATTCTGCTGCTATGTTTGTACTCATTAGAAATCCAAACAGAAGATGAATTTAGTTTAATTTAGGAATTAGCATGACTTTACCTGCTGGATGGATGACATAATGTCAAGACCGCAAACTATATATGCATAAACCAATTATCACAAATGTGTGGATTATGCAATGGTCATTGTGTGAAGTGTGTGTGTGTGTATACTATAAATATGTGTGTTCATTTTATATGGAACTAGATGGGCGATATGATGTAATATTCTTTTAGATAACTGCTCTGAAGTACCTGAAAAGAGTTTTTAGTGAACACACTAACATGAGCGAAACAAAGTTTGTGACATCTAATGTGTAAATTTCCACTTCCTGCAACATGTCCGTTTGTTGTTTCCTTTCGCGCCTTTTTAAGCTGAGAAAATGATTGTGGTGAGACATGGATCTTAATGTGACATGACTCTACAGATGAGTTTCTTCTTCATGTGGTTCAGCTCCTTTTAAGAAGAAGCTCATGTAACAATGGTTGTGTTGGACGGATGTTGCAGCATCGCCTCGTGTCTTGTAATACTGTTCATATGTCGATATCATTTTGAGCACCATCGCCTAAATACATTTTGCTTTGTGCAATAAACATTGTGAAAAACAGTGGTAGAAATGCTGCACTATAGCAGTTTCCGTAAAGAAGCCAGAGGTGTGTTTCTAACTCCGTTCCACCCACGTTGCTCTCCCCACCATAACATTATGGCCCCTCTGCTCTTTCGTTCTTTAATAATTCACTTTCCCACCACTTGTCTCCTCCGTTGATCACCGTCACAGGACCTTTTGGCCCACTCTGTATTTGTTGTTTGTAATGGCGGTGATCTACGAATTGAACCTGATCAGTTGGAAGGGCAACTTGACTGGATGACGAGATGAGCTGAATGTCTAAAACGTGAATCACGGTGTGTAGGTGGGATGGCCCACCTGGATTACTAACGGCTGGTGGGGAGAGATGCTGCTGTCGTGGGTTTGAAAATGTACAGTGATATAATTTCTTGGACAAAAGGTCATTCGGTTTTCTCGGAGGACAAAAGGTTCACAGACTGAATACTGATGTTGAATCTAAAATCTATAGTTTCACTATATACAGTCACAGTTTGGACTGAAGCCCAAAACTTATACAAGGTTGTGAATGTGCTGCTCCGTCTTTACCCAGCCGTCTGTAGTGGATCTGTTTTTTTTTTATTACAAGCTAGCCTACATAAAACAGAGTACACACGTAGCACTGGATTTATACAAACATGAGCAGCAGTTTTCTCTTAAACCATGAATACATATCCCTCATCATGGTATATGAAATGGTGAAAAATGTCGATCGGTGTTTCCCAAAGCCCAAGATGACGTCCTCAAATGTCTTGTTTTGTCCACACCTCTAAAGCCGTGGACACACAGCACGCATCATGCTCGCGTGAGTCTCGCGTGGCGTCTTGTTTTTTATTTCGGCGTCCATGTTAACAGGTTAGAGTGGACACACTGCCAGCATGAGACGCACGTCTCACGCCTACATAATACAGTTTACATGTCTAGACATCTGTAGAATATGTCACAGACAGTGAAGGTGATCTAGTGACTGTATATGAACTTCATACCAGCAAGACTTTACTACAGTTTCGAAATTTATCTGTAGAATATGTTACGGAGATGAAAAAAAGGTAAAGTTAAGTAAACTTGTTTTTAAATTAACACTTCCTGCTTTCATTTCAAAATAAAAGCCCTCAGGCGTTTTTTTTCTATAGACAGAATCCCTTCATTTGTTAACACGAGGCTTTTATTCTGAAATATGTGCCGGACAGTGATGTGGAACAAGCAGTGACTTGGAAAGCATCATAAATTAATACAGTACGGAGTTTTAATTGTGGATTATTACTATTATTTACTAATTATCGCACGTTTCTGAACCTTTCTCTGTCTAAAATAAATATAAATTATATTTATCATGAAGTTAAATGGCCATTAAAAGGCAAACTCTATGTAGAAAGAAAGGGCTGTCAGCA
>CAKALG010042888.1:0-20516 GCA_916700815.1 Helicolenus hilgendorfi
TGGTGCCCACTGGTCGTCCTTACAGGAGAGTAACAAGCCTCCGGACTTACTCACTCTAAATTGCTGTATTAAGTTCTCAAGCACAATGGTAAGCATGTACCAAACTGGCTGCACAAAGTGTACTGTTGCATCTTCCAGTGATGAATCAAGGTAGCATGTGGAGCTGCAGATTATCTCTCATGAAATGTTAGTAGGTTGTAAACTGTGTGTTCCCACAGCTGATGCCAGTTTATGACTGATAAGAGCCTACTGTATAGTCATTTAAAGGGGACATATCGTGCTCATTTCCAGGTTCATACTTGTATTTTGTGTTTCTTCTAGAACATGTTTACATGCTTTAATGATAATAAAAAAAAAACATGATTTTTCTTATCCTGTCTGTCTGAATATACCTGTATTCACTCTCTGTCTGAAATGCTCCGTTTTAGTGCCTGTCTCTTTAATCACATGTTTTCTGATCCAAGCAGCCCACAAAAAACTGACTGGGTTGTCTTATTTCACAGTTTGTGCATTGGTAGACACTCCAGATACCCAAATGTTATGTGCACAAGCACTGAAAAAGTGAGTTTTTCATGATATGTCCCTTTTGATATGGGTATGAAGTAAAACTATCTTTAACTATCTGAAGTACAACAGGAGTTCATATATGATCAAGGAATTAGTTGAATTTTTATCTTAAAATATGAGCTTTAACAAATGCTCATCATAGTGCAGATCTCCCTCATAAAATGGTTTTACACCGGACACCAGTTTCTTTCACACATCCACCCTCGCTCATGGACAAGGTCTCTGGTGGGACACATGGCTAAAGACAGTTGGCTTGGCTCGTAATCACTCCAGATCAATGGTCATTAGCACCTCCATACTGGCTCACTGCTTGAATCCCACACGGCTCATTTTCAATGGATGGCCAAGCTAAGATTGGGGTTTATGTAATGGTTTCTGTTGAAAACACATAGCGTGTGAAATTGAACTTTTGGCTTGATAACACATAAATAGAAAATCATTTGCACCTGCAATTCATTTACACAGACACTATAGTGCTGACATTGCATATAAAGGGTGGTGTTGTATAGCATTGGGAAAGTTTGAAAGGGGTGATGAGCAAGAGAGGGCAGAACTTTATTAACTAAAACTAATGATGGGCTAAAGGTTAAAAAATGAAAAACATAAAAACAAGAAAGTAAAGCAGAAGCAGAGTAAATCCCCCCAAATACCACCCAGCACAAACTGCCACTCTCACTCCCACTACACAGGACTGACTGGAACTCCTACCTGCTGAGCCTCTTTTAAACTGGAACATACCATCTGCTCTAGTGAGCGCAGGGTGAGTGAAACATGTGCAACCGTTCCAAAAATACCCAAGAACAAATAAATGACTAATTTATGACACTTAGCTACAGTAATGTCAACATGTAACGTTGGCTATTAGCACACACAAAATCACACATAAGCACATCAACTTTAATACAGTGTCATCAATTGAACATTTTGACCCTTCCCTCAACTACTTGGGAGATCCCAGTTACTGCTCACAGGATAATGATGCACACCTGTTTGTTATATCACTGATTGATTAGATCACCTGCAGCAACACACGGATCGGATTGTGTGACTTTCGGATCCGAAAGTCACACAATAACACCAACTAACTAACTGATCGATGCAGCGGTAGACCAGCAACTCCTGTGTTCTATGGGGTAAAATTTCTGTTTCTGTGAATGGAGTCTGGTCTGATGGCTTTGAAGACGGCTTCCGTTCCAGTCAGAAAGGGCTTTCCGATAGCGAGGTAAAGCGGTGAAAATATTCTAAATATAGTGCACACTTAAACTGGTATTGATTTTTTTAGGTGCCTAAAATATGTTTATCTGCTGCTCCCGTCCACAGCCACTTTACTTCGCCGTCGGACAGTCCTTCCCGAAGCTGTTGTATCAAGGCCTTCAAAGCCACCAGACTCCATTCACAAAAATAATAATTTTGCCTCGCAGAACACTTGAGTATTCATACAACCCCACCTCCAAAATATCAAAACTAACCCTATCAGTTATTTCTATACTTAGCACACCTAACTTTGACTCAGCTAGCATTCATATTATTCATAACCTTATTGATTAGCTTCATGATTATCTTATTTTGGTAACAGCGTGTGTGTGTGTGTGTGTGGGTGTGGGAGTGGGCGTTTCCATTTGAAAAAAAAAAACAGAAAAGAATGCAGATGGACCGGCCCTTTAATAGATTTTATGCTTGATATATATTGTTTTGCTTATATTATTGGCTCCCCTTCAGTATAGCTGTTGTCATTTTTGTAAAGATATCATGTTTATGATGATGCATATAGATATTCTTGTACACTGAATTCAGTGTTTAGCAATCAGCTGTTCGTACGTTTGTTTCCTGATGTGATATTAGAAGCACTTGTTTGTCCTCTGCCAACAATAGAAGTGAACATGTGCCTCCTGTTTGTGATAAGCTTTAGGTATATTTGATTGCTACACTATAACAAAAAAACCCTCCAGATTTTATTTGCGATAATAACCACAGGGACTGATCTGTACTCATTGGTACACAAGGCAAGAACTCTTTGTCCTTACTTTCTGTGTCATCTGCTTTGACGCAGTTTTTTTTAATTTTTTTATCACAGATGTAAGCTGCATGAAAGTCAAAAGAAATGCAGTAATAGTTTCCATAAAGCCTGTGAGCCTTAGTTTATTTTCAGGGAGAAATAGCTACCTTCCAGCTCATGGATTACTGTGTCTTACTAGAGGGTGAATGCCCTTCATGGTTGTTTTTTGAGGCCATATTGGCAATATTAGAACTTCAACAATTAGTGCCACTTCCATGCATACTAACTACCCTTTCATTTCAGACCCTATTATCCCCCACCTGTCCAGCAGCTGCTACTTGGGAGTTTTCCCGCCTCAGTCATCATGATTATCCACCTGAGCCCGCAGCTGTTCCCCATGTCCCTATTAGCAGTGTGTTGGGCCTAAAAAGCCTCTATCCCTTATCAATGCACAGGTGTGGGACAAACATCTCAACAGAATTTCAGAAGGCTTTTATGAGCCACCATACTGCAGCACGGCACATGAAGACAGGGATTTGGTTAAACATTATGATGCAGAATAAGAAACTGATGTTCCCTCTCACAATTTTCTTTGTTTTCTTTCTTTTGTCACACTGTTCATGATATAATTCATCAACAAAGGACCGCAGAAAACTCTTTGAGACTTAACAAAAGAAATAAGATGTGGGTGATGGATTTTTTTTTTCCTTCAGCACCCATGGAACATTGTAATGCTGCAGTCTTGAGGAATAAATTGTGGTTTCACCACTTTAAAGCTGGACTAAACAATATTTTTATATGAACAATGCGTCAAATGACAATAGAGAGAGTCCTTCCCCTTTCGGTCGACCCTGTGGAACCTTATATCGGAAAAAATATGTACGATAGTTAACGTCGAGAGACAAATAATTTTTTGATCCTGTTTGAAGTAATGAATCACACATATGATGTTTGTCCATTTAATTTTGCAAATCAAGAAAGTCACAGTTTGTTTTAAAACTACAATGAAAGCTACGATGCTTGTCATCATATGCGTAATTCATACCAGAATTAAAAAATATTGGTCTCTCACCGTTGACTACCATACATATTTTTTCCTAAATAAAGTCCCATGGAGGACACCAGAAGGGACAGGACTTCGCCTCTCTATGCGTATATGTTAGGAGGCGTTCAGAATGATGAACCCACACTCGACACGGCAGTTAGCCATCAGCTCAGTAGAGCGCTTCAGCGTCTTTAAGCTAGTTGTTTTGGTTTCCTGGCTTGCAACTTTGGTTGCGTCTCACCGCTCTCATTATCCTCACTACCTGCCAAACAGGAGACACACAACGTTAGCAGTTAGCTGGTAAACATTGTGGAGCATGTTTTGGTGGAGAGCAAAAGGGAGAGCGAATACTGGACCTTGCCAAGTGGTCAGAAACACGACTCCTAATGAATGCTAATGTTGCATTATGTCTGTTGGGTGTGTGAATTGGCAACAATGCGCTAAAATCAGCGTGACTCGCTACAAAATGTTTTCAATAATCCTAGCATGCTGCATATTTAGCATCTATAAAGAACTGAATTCGGCAACAATGTCGGAACCCATTGGCTATTGGTCTGACGACAGGATAAGCCTGTGTGGGGCAGAGGTCTATATTTCTAGGGTTTCGGTGGAGCCAGCAGATATCCGGACCAAGACTTCCTTTTCCGTGCACAGCTCATTGTTTACAGTCCGATAAACAACTTGTGATGGAAGACTGGAGTTCTAGTTGAGAGACAACATCTTTGTTGTTGTGGATTGTTTCACAAGTATCCAGTTTACAAGCTAATTCTAAACCAATAAAGTAGAATTTTCGTCAGCCGGTGGGTTCCGGGATTGCGTTTCAGCTAATGATTTTGCTCTCCACATGGACTGTTTACCTGCATTTGACCAAAGCCTGCTCGAACGTGATTGGTCAATACTACTCAGACTACAACCGGAAATCAGAACGCTCCCGATGCCAAAATCTTGTCCCGTTGCAGATATGAATCCTCCTATAGTGAAGGCACACTGTAACTTTGCCTCTGATTGGCTTACCATGATATTCTTACCCTAACAAATCTAACTCCTCATGCCTAAACCTAACCAATCCAACCAACCAAGGCAGCGAGTACTTAACCTTGCGCGGCAGCTGGATTCTCATGATGTCACAAGATCATGCGAGAATTGCGGGATCACATATCACACAAAAATCCATCTTGTCAGGCTTCAAGTAACACATTTCAATCAGCAACCTGTGAGGCGTGTGTGACGCAACACGGAGAGGCAACTGTTCGTTCTAAACAACAATGGCGGCACCTGAAGAGGTTAGCGTAGATGCTGCAATAGCATCAGTTCTATCTGAACTGGAGAGTATTTCTTCATTGAAAGAAGAGCAAAGAACGACACTGAAGGCTTTTCTCGATAGCAAGATGTTTTCGCTCTTCTCCTGACTGGCTTCGACGAGAGTTTGATTGACAGATGATTCATCCAATCACCTGCCAAGTATTTTTTTAAAGTGCCTGCCCTTTACCAAACAATTTCTAATAACGGCTTCAGTCAGGTTAGCAAGCACTAGCCAATCAGAGGCAGATTAGGGAGGGTCATGCCTTCGCTATCGCATAATTTGTCATTCAGCACATATGTATGCAGAATCTGTTTATAGAGATTGGCTAAACAACAAAACCTCACTTTAATTATGTTGTATATTGAAATATAGCAGTCTACAGATGCCTACCAAGGCTCTTCAGTCAGTGATTTCAGGACCACATTGCACAGAGAATGAAGCTGGACTTCCTTCAGCCAAATAAAATAAGAGAGATTGTAAACTGTATGTGTTCATTAACCTGAGAGATGTGGTTTCAAAGGTGACTTTGTGTGTACAGCATTTCAAATGTTCATGTTTGATGTGTTTCATAAAAGATTGGTTGGCAACTGCTCTCTCTAAAAGCTCACAGCACCTCTACGTCTCATTGAATTGACTTGTATAGCAATTACCAGAGCAGCGATTGAAATGCAAATCGAGGCTAACACGGAGGATTAAATGTGTCCCTCAGTGACAATATGGCAGAGTGTAATCTCTGTATTACCACTCGCTCTAAACCATTTAAATGGTTCATTCTGACAGAAGAAACCCTGCTGTGTCACATCAGTTGTACAATACAGTTCATCTCGAAATATTGTGATAGCGGCGTGGAAAGCATTCGTGGTACCAACCGTGAGTTTGAGGTCAGAGTAAAAGTGTGTGTGTATTGGGTGATTCTTTAAACAAAGAGACACACACAGGGTTTATTGCAAGGTTTGAAAGTTTAATTCTTGCACAGGTTTTTCTAAACATTGCTTCAGAAGAGAAGAATCGGGAGCAGTTCTTTAAATCATAGTTGAAAACGTACAGAGAAAAAAGAGAGAACAGAGAGTTTGGCAAACTGAGAACGGGAACAGAATGACTCACTGAAAAATAAAATAATACGCTGACAATAACAACAGAATACAGCACGACATGTTGAAAATATCAATCCATGAAAAAAAACAAGAAAAAAACAGTCAACGGCTACAGCAGTTGACTGATGTGAGCACGGGAAACCGTCATGATCGAAGCTGAATGTGTGAAAATTGTCGTCGAAGAGAGGAAGAGAAATGAAGAGAAAAGGTAAAACTCTATGCAGAGGTAGAGTTCAGTGCACAAGGCTATGACACGCACACACCTAGTAACCAGCCGACAGGACGCCACGGCCCGTGGTCTTTGCTGTCGGGAGTACATGTTCCACCTCAGGACTCATAGTTGCTTATACTTCTGGGTCTAGGAAAACACCAGACTGGGCTGTATGCACACACATACAATAAATAGGATATACAATCTTTGAATACCTCTAACAGTTTGAACTCACAACAGCAACTCCAGTAACGTTACTTTCCTAAAGACACATTTTCCACTCATTCAAAGCACCATGCAAAGACAACAGTTCTCTTTCTCAAGACCCAACACCTAGTTTGTTTTATGTATACTTCATGTGCAAGTGTGGGCTGGGTCAGAGCAACACATCCAACAGGATCGTCCTTCATTTCTCCACCACTTTGGTTCGGTTCTGTTCCGTCTCACACCTGTTCAGGGTTGGAAATCTCACGGACCGGACCGACTGACTGATTCTCTAGTAGCTTGACAAACAACTGAACTTAAATCACAGATGTGGATGTTGCTGATGGAATGCACAAAATAAGCTAAAGGCTTGAAGGAGGGCACGCTGATGTCACGTGTAAAGTTTGGACCTTCAACTGACCTTTTGTGTTATGATGAAAAATGCTAGTTTTGTGCCTTTTTCAGGTTATGTCATGATATTTATAAGCAAACCGTTTACCGTCTATTCAATGATGTAGTGGAGGAAAATGTGAGTCCAGTTGATCATAAGGCAAACAACCACTATTATAAAGTTTATATATATTAGAAAAGCATTATTTCACACTTTTATCAGCCCATTCAAGTGTCAATAATTAAACCAATGATTTTATAGGTTCACCCTTTATTACATCCCTGTACATTTTCCTATTTCTGATTTAAGAAATGTCAAGAAAGGAGCAAATCAGGAAGTGATTTGTTCACGAGAAAACCGTTTGTGACAGTTTCATTTATTTCCAGTAAATGCAAGAAACCGTGGAGCCCCGAAACTGACAAAACATTGGAAAAAGTCAAAGATATAGCTCAATACATCAATAAATAATATTGTTTGTTAAATAAAAAATAAATATAAAGCTTTAGATTGTCCTCAAACCTCCAATCAGTTGATCAAATAACCCCAAACTTTATTTATTTTCTTTCACCGACTCATTTTTTATTTTTCAACTCCTTCAATTTCCAATTGTTTGGTCTTGGCACATATTTAATAATTTATCTCCTCCCTATTTTCCCCACACAACAGTTCCCATTTTACCTCGCTGTATTTCCATTTTCATATTGCAGAAAATGAGATGGGTGTATCCATGTATGTCCAGGGCCTGTTCTATACTAGTGCGACAGTGACAGTGACAGTGAGCCAGCATGCACAATATCAGGAACCTAAAATCAAAGCAGCTAAATGGAATTAAGCCATCATTCATTTCATTATTTTCCTACTGTGACAAGTCAAAATGTCTTCTGTGAAAAAGACCTATCGAAACAACTGGCAGTGTCTTTTAGTCTGCAACAGAAACGTCCCCCCCGTGGCCCAAAAAGCATTTTCTTGTCCAATAGTCCTCCATCATAAAAGAGACGTCTGTTAAAGTGGAAAATTAAAAATGTAGTGAGAACAAGGAAATGTTGCTTAGGGGAAATAAGAAATGATTTAATGTGTGCCAAGACCAAAAAATGGAATGAGCTTGTGAAAGATAAAGAGAAAAATAAATTAAGTTCCACTGATTGAGGAAAAAACATAAAAAGGTTTTTGTTTTTTTAACCAGCTGATTGGAGGATGAAGGAAAACTAGAAAGCTCTTTTTACTCTATTCAAATTATTTAATTAACAATAATATTTAATGGTGTATTCAGTTATACTGCACTTGCATGTTAACCTTTAAAATGTTATCAGTTATAGAAAGAAATAAGATCATGAATGTAGCAATGCTTCCAGAGTGGGGTTAAAAAAAAATCTGAAAAAAATGACAACAAATATCAAAATAAGCCTGAATTGCCTCGTATTATCTATATACCATATACAGTATGTAACACAAAAAAACTTGGCATTTTCTGCAGTGTGAAAACAGCGTAACAAGAAAAACAGACAAAACATCTTAAGTGGCGTCTCCCATTGAAATCGTAACACTTTGTTTTAACTTGATTTGTCATAGGAATCCAACATATTTACCATCCCGCATCGTGTACAGTAAAAACTGATCCAATATAAATATTCTAACATTATTCTGTTGCTTTTTTTTTTTCTTTTTTTTTACAGTACAACCTCAGTCTACAGATTTTGCACACCGGCGCTGTATTTACACTGTACAGAGACAATTTAGCAAAACGTATACAATCTATCTTTTTTAGTAGCAGTGTTTGAGTCGTCACTAATAATGCTTTTTTTTCCCACTCATTTGAGTCCTCTCCAGAACTACACAAAACAACCCTGAAAAAAATCATGCGTTTAGTGGCTCCTAAATGTCAATAATCCGTTATTTGTGCTGTTTCTTTGTAAGCTGGAAGAACCATACAAAATGTTAAAGAAAAAAAGAAATACTTCAGTTATTTGTTCTATTTCCTCCGGTAGAAAGGGGAGAGTTAAAGTAGCTTATTACAGGCACCACAGGTCAGGACAATGGCAGTGAATTAACATAAGCTCTACAGTATGTCTCACGTCTGACTGAGAGTAGCGCACCACTGTCTTCCAGTCGGTCTCCTCCGGAGTATGCATGCTTCATCGTATTTAACCACAACAACAAAGCAATGCATGAGTATTGCTTTAAGTGAACAGCTGTATCTGGATGTTGCTGTAAGAGAAACTGGAACTGTAGAATGGTACACGTTGAATCCCCCGGGTCCTGTCAGAGCGCCACCTGCACTTGCTTTTTCAATAGTTAGCTCTCCGAATGAGAAGCTCGATTAAATGGCTATAGTGTGAATGAATACGATGATATGTAGTCCAGTCAACTGGATCGACTGTACACTCAAGGTAACGGTGGAATGTCTCTCCTGTGTGTGATCTGCTCGCAGATGTTTCTGCTGGATGGGAATGCAAAAGAACAGATCAACACCAGCAAAACAAGGAAACAAATTGAGGAATTGAGCATCTAAATTTTTTAAAATGTGCCTGTCAAAAGAAAAAAAAAATCATTTCATGCTTCAGCTCAGAAAGTGACTGAAACAGAAGATTCAAATGAAAGGAATGTACACGGCCTCCTTCCATCAGCCGTACAAGCGAGTGGAGCCTCAGAGGGAATCATGGAACGCTGTTGTCGCCTGTTGTCTTTCGCATTAATCGCTTTTTCCTATTGTCTTTTTCTTCACAGTCTCTCATATATAGCTATATAGATATATATATATCTATATATGCCAGCTGTGTTTCTGTTTGGCCTCTTCTTCTGCGGTCGAGGTCTTCATTCCGACAACGTTCACTCACACACTTGAGTTTGGTTCAGCTCAGCTCTGTTTGGTTCAGTGCAGGCAGCCAGTGGAACTTCTCTTATGTACAACAACCAGAGAGGGTGCACACTCACACTTGTAAAAGTGCCAGATTGTGTGTGTGTGTGTGAGTTTGTGTGTGTGTGTGTGTGTGTGTTGATCCACAGGACTGCTGCCCCCCCCCCCCTCCCTGGTTTGCCTGCTTACCAGGCAGATATACAGTACAGTATGTCTGACAGGTCTGTCTCCGTGCTGCAGGCGGTGTTAGGAAATGATGGCTGGACACCACCGCACCACCGTCAGGTTGTCCGCACTCACTGACCGCTTCTTCGCGTGTTTCCTCAAGTCCTTGTATATGTCATCGCACAACCGCGATATGGCCTGAAAGATGAAGCATAACAGACATGAGATGGTGAAGGCGTATATACTGTCATCTGGAAGTGAGATAATAATCAAGATTTAAAATCCTCATTTATTTTGGTTTTGTCCTGTCTTGTGTGATTAATGGCTTAAAGTATTCAGTCTTCAGTTTTGATGGGTATTTAAAAAGAGATTCAACCAGATTTGTTGCCAGTCTGTTATTCTGAGACGACAAAGGGGTTTTTTCATATAGCCATCAACAAGCATTAATGTGGGGCACGGTCACAGCCTCAAATATTCTACTCCTAGACTGAAAATCATTAGATTGTGTAGATGTTTCAAAGGGTGTTAAAAGTGTTATGGATATTTTGGGACCTATTTTGAGAAATCTGCATCAATCTATTTTTAATATGTTTATTTATTTAGTTTTGTCTTTGATTGTGTATATGTTCTTTTACTGTTACTCTATTGTGACTTTCCTGTCAAACCTGAAAACAAAATATTGAAAAAATAGCAAAATCTCAGCGTTAACATGACCTGAGTTTGAAGTGATAATCTACTACTATCAGCAGTAGGAATCTAAACAAACTGAATTCAAAAGTAAACAAACTGTGATTGTCCCCAAAAATTAATAAAAAAAAATGTTAAAGGTTCCCTAAATTCATAATATTAATATAGCATCAAACAACTATTTGCTATGTAAAGATATAGTGCAGTAATGTCTACCTGAGCAGAGAATGAAGTCTCTCTCCCTGTGTTGTAATCAGTGCTTCTCCTTGCTTTGTTAATATAGCCGGGCCGGCCGCACCTGCCTTTTAGTACATGTTTGTGCATGTGAGCGCGTGTACAAACTGGGCCTGTGTGCATCTCCCTCACTCTCTTGTTAGTTTTGTTGCACCTGTGAGTGTGTGTGACATCTTAGCCTGTTATCATTTTCATTGGTCCATAGAGTTTCGTGACATTACATACTTTATATCCAGGCACATATCACCTAGCTTCAACCTGACTAGAGGCCTTTAAACCCTGTGGGGCGTGACGAATAACCAACACGAATATTATATGTCTAGGGCTTTTATTGTGTAAAGTAAGAACAGAAGGAGTGGATCTGGTCTGCGCTGACTTTGTCAAGGTTGGAAGGAGTAATAAAGTTTGCCGCCTTGGATAGGACTATGGAGCCTCTGTGTTGTTTCATAAATATAGGCGCAACTCCACCCGTTCCGCACAACGTGATTGGTTGATGCTTTAAGTATGTTGCATTTTCGCCGTGTAATATTTGCATTCTGCGTGATAGTTCTCATTACAAAAACAACTTTTAATCGCACGAAAAAAACACTCCCTGTGTTTAAAGGCCTTAAGGGTCTAATCAGCCAGAACAACTGAAAACAGCTGTACAGTAGTGCAGGGCCTTTAAATCAGGCACTGTGGTACTTCTTTAGTATATTACTCCAATAACACAAGCATGAAGCAAATACATACACCTTATTCACAGCAGACACTTTGACTTGGCATAGCAGGAAAAGCAGCAGTGAACTAATGACATCAACAAATAGCTCTGATCCATTAAGTAGCAGCGCAGCACCGGGGCCCTTCAACAGGCCAGACTAAATGGAATGCAGTCATTATTAATGTTGCTAATTACACCGGTGCTTTTCCTGCTAAGATGTCAAAATGTCTGCTGTGAAAAGTCAAGTGCATTCATCTTTATTTTTATAAGATCTACTTTGGTCGAACAGAGAAAAAAAAAGCAGCCGACGGTGCATCCGCCAGCATCAACATCATCGCTGCTGTTAGAAACGCTTCCTGCAGTCAGGCAGAGGGAGAGGGAGGGAGGGACATATGTTTGAGGCAGTGAAGCTAATTACACAGCAACATGCTCCTACATCCTGTCCTTCACCCAGCAGACGATCTGCCGTTTGGGTTTTTTGCGTGCACGTGTATTGAGCTGAAGCACTTCTAAATACTAATTAGCCGGATGGCCTCCGTTCATTGTATGCACATCCTCGGGCCACAATAAATTGGGTTCAGAAGACCTGAACTCCAAAAATCAAAATGTGTTTCCAGTTTTTTTGTTATGTCTACTACCCACCTCTAGTTTCTGAGCCTTCTCCCTGCTGAGGGGCTCCAGTGGGAAGCTGAGGTTGTTGGCCTCGGCCAGGGAGCGCAGGTCGAAGTAATACTTGGCGTAGACGCTGGACGGCACGTTGATGTTGAACTGCAGCAGCTCCAGAAACTGACGCTCCAGCTCATTCCTTTTGGCAGAGAAAGAGAGAGAGAGAGAGAGAGGATGTGTGAGTTGACAAGCTTAAAACAATAAAGTTAGTTAGATCTTTGAAATTGAATTGTCCGTCTACAAATACATTCTGTATAGAGAGACTGAAGAAGAGACAGAGAGACTAGAGAGAGGGGGTGTTAGTGCTGGCAGATCCATCACCTCACACAGACGGTGGGTGTTATTCTCACATGTGCGGTACCAATACACATTCACCGAGTAAATCCCCAAACATAAGCCTTTCCTCATACTGAAAAGGAGTGATATGGAAGCAAAAGGCTCTGAGCGTTATGTGTAAGAAAGAATATTAATCCCACATCCCTGAAAATGCTATTGTCATGCATCGCCTCACGCCGCACAGCTCTGTGATCCCTTCTGCGGCGCGCTGACAGCCAGCTTTCATCCATGGCCCGTTTCCTTTTGCATTGTAACCTGCATAAGAAGCACTATGCATCTCTTCTCCCTAGCCTTTTGTTCCCCGCCCACGCACATTCGCAGGCATGCAGCAACAGACGGGCTAAATTTAGACGCCACTGTAGCCAAACTCTGCCTAATAACGCTGCTTCTTTTTTATCTCTTGCCGTGGCACTCATTCAGCTATTCTCATCCCCATTTCTGTTTGTGGTTCTCCCTGCTCCTCACAGTCCTTTCCCAGACTCCCCTGCAGTTATTTCACAGTTAAGCTTGTGCCTGTTAGGGGGCGGAAAGGGGGAATTCAGCAGACTATGTTCCTGAGCATGGATTCAAAAAAGACTTCAATTGATCTTCCGAGGAAATCTCCGGTCAAGCACTGAGTCACCGACCGGTAAATTGCCATATGGGAGCACGGCAGAACTACATGCTGGGCTCCTCTCACTGAGGAGAGTCCCCAAACAGGTGGATTACAGTCATTGCTCTGAGCCCAAGGACGAGAATATACAGCCACTGATGAATGCAGCAGAGGTCAGAGGTCGCAGCAGTGGCAACACGTCTACGGCATTGTGTTTCCCCCTCAGAATAATCCAGATTCCTGTGACGGAGGTGCTGTACAGGACAGAGTGGAGGGTCCTCATGCTCCAGATGCTTCTTCCCTGTCTTACACACGGCATTGTCATTTGTAATAGATGATGATATCCATTAAGAGCCATGTATCTCTTGTTGTCAGCTTGTTAGGAACTAATAAACCAGGCGTATTTTAAGCTTGTTGACATGATAAGTTGTGGATTTATAATCGGTGCATGGTTTTGAGAGGCCAACATGCATAAATCTTGCTCTAACAAAAGGGTAGACAACATCTTACAGGCTGTGACACTAAACACAATGGGACCGTGATTTATTTGATCAATTACACCTGTGTTTACTGTGGGCAATGACATGCTGTGAAAAGGGCCTATTATGTGATAATACTTTATGATAAGGCTGAGTTGTATTTAACTGAGCCAATCTGCTGTATCGCTACTTTTCTGGGACCAATCCAAGAACCACAACAAGATAAGATAAACTGGGCAGGGTGTCAGATGAAGTCGCCCTAGGCATGTCCAGCATACATGTGACTCTGAGCACCTCTTGAGTCCAGGCTGACCCCACAAACACAGACTATTCTCAGCATAGAATGAGCCTGAAGACAGGTACAGTAGTTAAGAACAATGGTAAATAACAATGGCTCAGACTGTATAGTGAGGTCAACAACACGCTTTAAGGAAATCAATTAGCTGATCAACAGATAATAGATTTGTTTACAGCAACTATTCTCAACCACTGGGTCGGGGTCCACTGGTGGGCCTCAGAGAGCCACCTAGTGGGCCGCGAAGGTGCTGCCAAATGGTTAGATCAACCACTATTTTGTATTTCAGAGGTTATAGCGGGCTCACTTTTAAAGCTAGAGTGAAGATACTGGCATCATGTGAAACTATAAAAACCTAAAGAATCCACCGGTACCAACCGTGTCCTACTAGCTTGTCGGGAAGGAGGTTAAATAAAGCTCCAAACTTACGCTGATTTTTGGTTAGGAAAAACTGCCGTGGCCATTTTCAAAGGAGTCCCTTGACCTCTGACCTCCAGATATGTGAATGAAATTAGGTTCTAAGGGTACCCACGAGTCTCCCCTTTACAGACATATATGTCACAGATGCAGTGACACAAAATCAAGCAATTTTTGAAGGCAGTAAAAGTGTGTGGTGAGGAAATCTGACCCTGAATACTTTGGATTCATAATGGCAGGCAGTGATGGGCGAGGGTAAGCTGAATATCTATGTGGGTCATTACACCTGACAGTGGCATAACACATTATTTTATAGCTCATTTATTTGGGAAGGTGGTCCTCGGAAATGTTTTAACAATCAGAAGTGGGCCTCGAGTTACAAAAGGTTGAGAATCCCTGGTTTACAGCATCTTCAAGCAGAAATTCCAATAATTCACTGGTTGCATTTTTTCAAATGTTTATTTTTCTAGTTTTCTATGATAGTGAGCTACTTATCTTTGAGTTTGGGGCCCAACCAGAAAGCTATAAAGTGAATTTATCATTCTAAAATTCAAATGAAAAGTTGTCTATAAAGGCTACGGCATGTGTTATTAATTGTGAGCAAGATTATATTTCTAATGCAGAAAAAATAAAACATCTCCTGCCACCTTCATAACACAGAAACATAGTTATCTCTAATACATTTCATGCCTAAAAAGTATTGTTATGCAAGAAGAAATGGAACTGGTTAAAAATAAGACACTTCAGAAACAAAATACTATCACTGAAAGCAGCTGCTCATATTTAGAGTCACTGATCTCAGTCTATAGGCCTTTCAGTTGGGTGTGTATCGCATTTCTGTACACTTTTGACTACCTTCATATCCATAAAATACAACATTATAGGTAGAGATGTCACGAGAACTGATACGTCGGTACCAAGTCGATGTCAAAATTCTGAAAACGTGACAGTACTCGTTTTACCGGGGATCAAGTCTCGAGACGAACGGCGTCCCGGGGATGAAAGAAAATTTCCCTGATAATGCTACATCTTTGAGAGATTAATCGACAATGAAAATGATTGTTAGTTGCAGATCTAAATCTCGTAAAATGTAGTTTTCAGCAAGAAACTTCAGGCAGATCATCAGGGATCAATAATAAATTAGCAAAAACCAGTACGCAAATGGGAATAAAGGAGTGTATGTTGATATACATGGGATTTCTTATTTTATTTTTTTACCGTGGAATCGTGGGATTTCACTGGTATTGGTATCGACTGCTACATTTCTGTTATCGTAACATCCCTAGCTTTGGGTGTGTCTGCAGCAACTCACATGTCCTCCACAGTGATATCCTTGAGAATTTGGCAGTAGTCCACGTTCCAGACCGCCTGGTCGTCCCACACCTTCGATGCCAGGAGGATGGCTCCTAGGACGATCCGCTTCCAGTTGAGCGGGCAAATGTCGATCTCAGCGTAGGTCAAGAGCCTCTCCAAATACACCTTGAATAAAGAGATGTGTCACACGTAAATATCTCAGAAAAGACTGATCTTTTCCACTTCTTTGAACATACTAAATTATACACATAATCTCTTTTCTTCAACACTGTAACAGATGCTTGTAATGTATTATCCATTACCTATGTAATTAGCACATTCTCACATTCCTTTGTTTAATTATCCCCTGCTCTCCTTGAGAGTCTACATAGTTAGTTTGCTGCTGTACTGTTTTGCAGTCTCCTGCCTCCCCCTCCTCCTCTTCCTCCTCTTCCTCCTCCTCCTCCAGGTAAAAACCACAACAACAACATGTCAGACACTGATGAAATCCAGCTCCCCTAGAGCTCGCTCATTAAAATATCCTTGTGGATCGAAACACTCCATCTCTCCTGCCTCTCTCCCCGTTTCCATTTCTCTCTCTTTTCTTTTGGGTAGCCAGAATTCCCACAGTCTACAGATCACAAAGCACAGCGAGCCCGCAGGCACCTGCTCCTTACAAGTTGGAGTACTTGTACAGAAGCTGATTCTTCTGATTCCACTGATCATCATTTTGTTAGAAAGTCGTTGTCGAGCATGAAAGCTTCAGTGATCCACTGCACGATAACGACTAAATGTCTAGCTTGGTAATGGAAGCTACAGCATACCTCTTCAGTTACCATTAGCTCACTTTCTCATACACTCCAAAATAACAAACTCTCTATGAAATGTGTCTTAACATACACGTGTCATCTTTTTTGTACCATTTTTCTTTTTTTATTTACATTTGTATTCACTTTTAGTTTTCAGTATGGATTTGGTACTTTTATTTAGCATTCTTAAAGAGGACCTAGTATGCTCATTTTCAGGTCGATACTTGTATTTGGGGTTTCTACTAAAACATGTTTACAGACCAGTCTGCTCTGATTGGTCAGCTGAACCACGCTGTTGTGATTGGTCAACCCAACCAAACTCTTTGGACTCCGCTTTAGCTCCGCTCTAACTTGAGGGCGTTAGGCAGGTATTATGCAAATGTGTTACTTGGTGACATCACCACGTTACAGAAGAAAAGGTGGCACTTCAAGTGAGGCATTTCAGGCAGTTCAGGAGCAGTGTTTCTCTGGGGCAGAGTAACTCCCTTTGGCGTGGACTTTGTAACTTTACAGACCTTTCACATGCACAAAAGACTATACACCGATCAGCCATAACATTAGATCAACATGGGCACCCTCACCGGTCTGCAGCCCCATACGCTACAAGCATGCACTGTGTGTTCTGACACCTTTCTATCGGAACCAGCACTAACTTTTTCAGCAATTTGAGCTCCAGTAGCTCTTCTATTGGATCGGACAACACGGGCCAGCCTTCTCTCCCCATGTGCATTAATGAGCCTCGGGTCTGACCCTGTCGTCGGTTCAGCGATTTTCCTTCCTTTAACCGCTTTTGGTAGATCCTGACCACTGCAGACCGGGAACATCCCACAAGAGCTGCAGTTCTGGAGATGCTCTGACCCAGTCGTCTAGCCAGCACTTTGGCCTTGGTCAAAGTAGCTCACATCCTTACGCTTGCACATTTGCTCTGCTTCCAACACAAAGTTCAAAATGTTCCCTTGCTGCCTAATATATCCCCCCCACTGCCAGGTGCCATGGTAAAGAGATAATCAATGTTATCCACTTCACCTGTCAGCGGCCTTAATGTTATGGCTGGTCGGTGTATAAAGCATAATAGGTCTTTTTTAATAAATATTTCACTTCAGCATACTACAGTCAACTTTATTTTTTGTATTTTTGGTACTTGTATTGCTTATGGTCGACTTTCTGAACATGTCATTTGCTAAAGTTTGCAAAAAATATGATCCAATACAAACAATAAATCTTATTCATGTAACAGCAACTTTTTCCCCAGCTGACTGGGAACTACATTTTTTATTCTCCATAAATAAAATGTGCTGCAGGCTCAACTGAATTCAGACCAGTTACAGCTTTGAAATCTGTCACCTTAGATGACAAGTCTGACTGAAAGAAAAAAAAAATGGGGTCTGCAGAGATGCTGTATTTTTCATGGTGGAGTGGAATATACTGTGGAACAACTTATTATAATTCTGTGTGAATGTGCACTGTGGCAGAACTGTCAGTATTATGTGACTGAAAAACCCTAAACAGACTCCGAGAAGACTGTTGGAGAGTCGTTAGATGAAGATTATTCCCGTCTAATTACTGGGCATAAAATAGTACCTTGTGGCATGAACTAATAGAGAGAGAGGCAAAGAGAAGGGAGAGGTTGTATACTTTCATTCTATCTTGCAGTCTGGTTTGACTTGCCCACTAGCACGGCTCAGGTGGCTAATTGGACAAGTCAAGCTGGGCTGGGCTCCGTGCCTGCAGGCAGTGCTAACCTATCTCTGTTGTGGCCCGGAGCCTGCCAACAGACACCACATATACACTCATCTGGCAGCGGGCTGCACACATTGAAGAAAGCCCCAATGAAACGAGAGCCAGGCCACATGCTGAGCGATATGAATGCAACAGCACAGAGAGGAAGCTATACAAACAAGCACAACAAAGAATCCAGAGGCAGTGTGGTTGGCAAACAGCAGCCACATGCCACCTCATTAAACAAAAATGATTTGACTTTGTGATTCTTGGGCCCGATGTCACAGATGAGGTCTGGCACAAGAAAGAGAAGCTGGTCTCCAAGGAGCTCAAAGGTTAAACTAAGCTCAGGAACAGGCTGGTTTCTGAAACAGAGGGATGTTAACTGGTCTGAATGTAGTAAAAACAGACTATTTTCATATTTACTTCTGTCGTCTCCTGTTTAAAAAGTAATCCTACAGTGTCACACCACATCTATTATCCATAATATTGGCAAGCCAAAGCATGAAGCACTTTATTTAAAGTTTATGATGTAAAATAGGAAATTCATTTGACCACATTCCTGACTGGTGGTTGCTTTAACTACTATTTATATCATTAAGTTTAAACTCCAAACCATCAACATGTAGTGTTCTGCATTTAAAGGAACAGTGTGTAGCATTTTGGGGGATATTAGCAGAAATGGAATATAATATTCATAACTATGTTTTCATTAGTGTATAATCACCTGAAACTAAGAATCATTGTGTTTTCGTTATCACTCTTTTGCACTCAGCGGCTCACGTTACCGCAGTATTTAAAGGGAGGAGTGAGGTGTACTCAGTTGGTTGCAATCTGCAACCACACCGCCAGATGCCGCCAAATCCTACACACTGCACCTTTAAAACAACTAAACAGTAAAAGACATCCTGTGGGGAATATACAGAGCCAGTGTTAATGGTATATAGGTCTCTTCCTACTCTTCATGTATTATCTATTACTACTACCAGTGCAGGCTATCTAGTACAGTAGGTACGGTAGGTAGGTAGATTAAAATGCAGCAGTAGTTAAACACATCAGTCTAATACATGCTAAATGTTTCTCAACTAATATAAACTAATAGTTTCTGTATGACACCAATGCATGTCGTTTGTCCCCTGGAAATGGCTATGGATGGTAATGGTAGCGTTTGAGCTTTGACCAACAATGACTCGTAAGAGAAGACTGATTATCTGGGTGTCTGCCGTCTCCATCCCAGAGATAAGTCTTCCCTTTCCTTTCCTATCTGTCCTATGATGGGACAAATGGGAAGGGAAGGAAGACTCTCCTGTCTAAAGTTAGCTGCGTCAGCTAAACTAACCACATAACCACCAGCCAACGGCCCGATACAATTACTGATGGCATGCCAGACTTTACTCTGGGGGACTGGGAGAGACAGGTTATGTGCAGGCTGTGCTGTGTGTGTGTGTGTGCGTATGTGACTTAGTTAAGTCTGACACATCTTTGTTGGAGTACACCTGTACATGGATTAAAGACACAGACACAGAAACACTAGATACTGTGCGTCAGTGTCTTTAGTAGAGGACATTAGGGCCCACCCATGCATGCAGTTCACACATTGGTGCATCTGTCAGTGAAGCAGAGCAACTCAATACAAGGCCACACGGCCAGACATATTAACCCCTGCACTCCCCCATTCTCTGGGGACACACGTGTCGGCCAGAGCAGAAAAGTGTGGACAGAGATGTTTCTGGGCAGATGAGTGGGGAAAGAGAGAGAGAGTACATGTTCAACTGAATGTGGCTGGTAAAAGTTGGGTGAGAAACATTTTTCAAAGTACGGCCATTCCTATCCCATAAAGATTCTGAAAAACGCATTCATGCTTTTATTTCAAATAGATTATTGCAATGCTCTTTTTTTACTAAATTTCAACTTATTCAGAACTGTGCTGCCAGACTTTTAACCCAAACAAGTGAAGAGAGAGCATATTGCCCTGGTTTAACTTCACTCCATTGTCTTCCATTATCATTAAAATAGATTGTAAGGTTCTTTTTACTTGTTTTTAAAGCTCTTAATGGTTTGGGGCCGGCCTACATTGCAGACTCTCTGTTATTTTATAATCCTTCACAAGCTCTCACATCTTCGACTGCTGGGTTTTTAAATACACACAATAATCCAAATGATGGAATATCCTACCAAGAGCTATGAGAGACGCAGGCTCTGTGAACATTTTTAAAATGACAGTTGAAAACCTATTTAATTTGGTTTATAATTAATGTCATTCTTCTCATTATTATTTTTTTTTACTAATTCTCTAATTTTTATTAATTTCACTTATATATTTTATCATCTGCTGTTTTTTTAATTGTCTAATTTTAGTGTGTATTTTCCCTTGTTTGAATTTGCTATATTTTTTATTTTTTAATGTAAAGTTTTTTGAGCTACATCTCTCGCATGAACAGTGCTCTATAATTAAATTT
>CAKALG010042889.1:0-12172 GCA_916700815.1 Helicolenus hilgendorfi
GTGACGCAAGCCCTTGGAAATAACGAGGTTCAGAGTGTCTGAAAGGACTTTCAGTGAGTGAGAGACGGAGAGAGAAACGGAGAGAAAGAAATACTCAAGCAGGAGCAAAGAATGAATACAAACTCATGAATAATAGTTTATGCCAGAGATTCACACTCTGAGTTTATGAGGGGGAGTTATTCTGTTTTCCTTTCTAAAAGTTTAACATAAAAATGCTGTTGTATTATTTTGTTGTTTTCATTTTTTTAAAGTCAGAATGCAGTAAACAAAGGTTTCAAGGTCGGCGAGTATGAGAGGAAGCGGCCGTTTGTTGAAGGAATGAGAAACTCAGATGGAGAGATCGAAACGAAATACAGCAATGGAGAGGTGAATGTTAAAGTAGAAACATCTTGGCTGTGAGAGCTTTCTGCTTTTCAAAGAATTGCTTTCTCTGTTTCCTCTCTCTCTCTCTCTCTTTCTCTCTCTCTCTCTCTCTCTTCTTCCCCAGTGATGAGCTGCAGTAACGTCGTCCTGCCTCCAGAGGGCAAGTCGCCACTACTAACCACTGAACTGTGAAGATTCTGCAGTGAAACAGAAAAACATAATGCTGTTTTCTACAAACAGTTTTCCCTCTTTAACTAGCTTACTTCTTCCCTTTGTTTTCATACATGTACTCTTTTATTCCATGCATTACATCTCTCTTTATGCAGTCTCCTTTTCCCACTGTGCATGTTTCTCTGTGGCTTTTTCTTGCTGCATGCAATCTCACTCTGTCTCCGTCAATCTCTGCATAATATATGCTCTCTCTCTCTCGTACTGCGTTTCCTTATCTCTCCCTCTTCACATGTATGCTCTCTTTCTCCCTCCTCATGGGACGTTAACATCGTGGCTTATAACAGATCTCGACAGTGACAGGATAGAAGTGTTAAATATTCCCCTCCATCCCACATAGACACACATAGCGGCCTCGTTCTTCTGTCATTGTGGAGGCTGAAACACATACAATCGCTACCACAATTGCTCTCAACAACATAATCTCCCATCTGGTCAGTGTTTGTCCGTCCAAAACCATCAAACCAGGCCAGGCCGCCTTCCAGTAAACACACAAACACATGCACACACTTGACTCCATGGGACCGTGACAATACCCCATTTAATTTCACTCAGTCTGCCATTATCTGATGCAATCGGCATCGTTTAAGTAGCAAACCGCACATTCAACATGAGATTTCTGATAGTTTTGGTTATATTGATCGTTTGAACATGCACGCACGAACGCACGCACGCACACACGCACACACGCACGCACTCACTGGACCACATAGAGCGCAACAGACTATAAAACTGCAGCTGTTCACACTAAGAAGAAGTGATAAGCCAAACACACACACACACACACGCTTCTTCAAACCACCTCAGATGACCGTGGTAAAATCAGAGGACACACAGTCAGTCAGTCCACACCGTGGGTGGATTATGAGACAACGGGTCCCTGGGACAGACACGCAAAAGGCCCACCACCTCTCCTACATAGGAGCACACAAACAACATGATGCTTTCTTTGTTGACTCTTTTGGACACTTTGTGTCTCTTTGTGGTTGTTTTGTGTCTCTATGTGGTTGTTTTGCGTCTCTATGTGGTGGTTTTGTGTCTCTATGTGGTTGTTTTGTGTCTCTTTGTGGTTGTTTTGTGTCTCTTTGTGGTTGTTTTGCGTCTCTATGTGGTTGTTTTGCGTCTCTATGTGGTTGTTTTGTGTCTCTTTGTGGTTGTTTTGTGTCACTTTGTGGTGGTTTTGTGTCTCTATGTGGTTGTTTTGCGTCTCTGTAGTAATTTCTTCCTTCTTTGTAATGAGTCTCTTCTTGGTTGGTACGTGACTCTCTGAGTGACATTTTGAAGGTGAAAACCAGGGGTGCCTGTCATCTTGGGCCCTTGGGCCTGTGCCCGATAGACCACACACACACACACACACACACACACACACACACACACACACACACCTCTCCACTGGCCTTACCTGCGCTCACAGTGATGGCTTCTATGAACTGGTCTCTCCAGCTGTTGGTTCCTACCAGCAGAGCCAGGTTGGTCTTCTTGATCAGCTTGTCCACTGTGTTCTGCCAAAGGACAGAAAGAAGAATAATGATGGTTAGATGGGAGAATGTCTTGGATTTCTTTACTTCTGTACATCCCCCCCTTTTCCTTTCCTTTTCTCTTTCCAACCTTCTTTCCATAATCCCTCTGTCCTTCCTCCCTCTTTCTTTTGTTTCCTTCCTTGTCTCCTTCATTCCTCGTCTTTATATTTCTTTGTTGTTTTCTTCAAAAGGAAGAAACTGTGACGTATTGAGATAACACACAAACACTCACGCATGCACACACACACACACAAACACCAACACACACACAGAAACACATCACACACTAATTAGCGGCGCAGTGGGGGTTGCTTCTTCCTCTTCTCTCCACTTCAGAGGGAAACTGGGATACTAATTGCGTTGAATGGAGCTTAGGGGTGTCAATAGAGCCTCGCTGCTGCTGTGGACACACACACACACACACACACACACACACACACACACAACCAGCTTAACTACGTCTATGTGAAGTGTATTTAACCGTACTCAGCTAGGTTTTTGTCTTTCTTATTCTGTGTTATGCTGATATTTTTACCTCCATTGCTTTCGTTGTCCTTTCCTCCCTCAGATCACTTCAAACTCAGCTGGACTGATGTGAAACATGGTTATGTGTGTGTGCTTGGTGAAACTCTTCAGCTGCGTTCACACTACGAGCAGCGCAGCAACAGGCTACAAGTCATTTTCAATGAAAGCCGATGTGACATGAAGCTACAAACTGACGTACGATACTTATCGCTATGTGACGGGACATTTTTAAGTCTTTTCTCTCTGAACAAACATTTTTTTAAAGCCTTTTAATGATGGAGAAAAATGAATGTCTGTCAATTAAACACAATAACAAATCATCAGTTTTCTATTTGTTGGCTTTAAGTTTGTTATTGATACTTCTTTTTATTGTTTTTTACACTTATTTAGTGGATTTATTGTTTGAATGAAACTTTCAAACTTTCAACTTCAAAGTAAACTCTCCCATTAACACAGCCATTCTTTTTTCTCCTTCAGTCTGTTATGTCAGACACTCTCACACTATTCTACTCCACTATCTGCCGATGAGCGCCACTTCAGGTGACTATAGGATAGAAAATGACTTGACAAAGTATAGCTTCCTGTCAAGTGGCGAGCTATTACTGGGTGTTATTAACTGTCTGAGTGTGTAGGTGGAGCGGCAGCAAAGAACTTGCATTAGCACACACACAGACACACACAAACACACACACATGGATGGTAATTACATCCACGCTTGTCTTAAGAGACTGCGGGGGCGATGGAAGGGACGCACACCCAATAATTATTTCCTGTATGTATTTGAACGGTTTGTGAATGTAATATGTGAGGGAGGTGATGCTGTGTTGTTTTTGTGTGCATATGTTTGTGTCTGTGTCTTTTGATACATCAATAATATACAGTATGATGTAAATATTGTAATGACCACACTGCAATGAAACTGATTATGAGACTGATTATTAGGATCTCAGACAGGAAAACTTAGTATCTTCCTTTAAATCTCTTCTTAACACTCACTTTTATCTTATGGCTTTGTATAATGTATAATGTTGCTATTTACATGATTTTTTCTTGTTTAGAAATCTTAAATTCTGGATGTTAATTACTGTTATTATGCTTTAATTGTAAAGAACTTAATTATTATTACCTTAGTGTAGTGAAATCATCTTATTTTTCAATGTTGTGTGTGAGAGTTGTAGTTAGTTTTTTGATTACTTATCAAAACAGAAGCTGGATGTAGTGCACGTCATCATAACAATAAACTAATGCTGCGTTCCAGACAACTCAGAACTCGAAAATGTCTGACCTCCTACTAGAAAAAAGTACAATTGAACGCCACTTGTACTTTTAAACTCAAAAAGCGAGCATCTATCCCGATTTCACAAAGGTTAATGCTAGAATGGACGGTCCGGAGGGACGAATGGTTACAGTTAGGCTGGCCTATAGGTCAGAGGATAGGCGGTGCACAGGAAGCGCATGCGTAGATTCGGGCAAGCGTCCCTTCGGACCATCCATTCTAGCATCAACCCTTCATGGAGAAGCAGTCGTCTGACGTCACACACTAAAGGGGACATATCATGAAACAAAACTCACTTGAAAGTGTTGTTGCAGTAACGTTTTGATTAAAGTCTTTTTCTGAAAATGAGCATGATATGTCCCCTTTAAAATAATACATACTATCACATAGTGAAACCCGTTCTGCATGGAAATTGATGTCCATAAAATAAAATGGGGCAGCTGTTACCTCATGTGATGTTTTTCATTTATATGTGCAAGCAGGCTGCACTGTTGAGAGTTCAACTTCGGGTACTCTTGCCAAAGAAACATCAGTTTGACATGTTTTGTTGTTTATGTTTTGGCGTCGTGCTCCCCTGGAACACTTGGCTTAGAGGTGGGAAATTCCGACCTCTGACTTTGACTGGAACGTACCATGAGAGTGAATTGGTCACATTGCAGAGTCGTGTTGGCGGTCATCTGATTTGGTGGCAGTTAGCCAGATCACTATCCTAACACGGCAGGTTTTTGTGTTTTGGAGAGCTACAGTCAATTCTCCAAAAGTGAATCACACTGCACATTAAAACGTGCTCCTGCCTTACCTTGAACTCATACGACTCCTCTATGATGACCTCCAGTTTGACGTGGTCTCCCAGCATGGGACGGCCCATATCAGCGATGCGCTGCTCCTCTTCATCTTTTCCCTTCAGCGCCTCTAGTTCTTCCTCTTCCTCCTCCTCCTTCAGCTGTTCCTCTGAAAACACCACGAGACAAACAAACCCAATGGTGTTAGAACAGGACGGCATGCATTTACCTTTACTGTATTTCATTTCACCAGGATCATCCACTTAGTATCAATACTGCTTTCCAGGGAGTCCTGAGTACATTGATTAAAACAAAGAGAATAATAACAATAAGACACGTAAGACATGCCATGTTGGTAATGATGTAGATGTTGGGGAATGATTGGACAGACAGCAAACAAAAGCCTACAACGTTTCCAGCCAGAGAAAGTAGTTGAGTAGAAGTAATGTAGAAATTTAAACTACAAATAGAAGAAAATTATGTAACGCCCAACAACAAAACATCTCAAAACAATGTGGCATCTCTTCAAGTTTCAACAAAGTTGGACTCCTGAGACATCTGTATTAAAAATGTGGACGCTTCCAGCGCAGCAGCCCTACTGGGACAGGACCAACAAACACAGGGCTTTCATCCAGGACACCGCTGTTCATGTCCTGTGTGTTACGTTACAATCAGCTGTTCCTTCATGTGCCGTGTCAGCTGATACGACTGTTGTCCGGTTATTAAATAGGCGTTATCAGTCGCTATAAACCCCATAGATGTGGGTCAGTAGGGGCCAACTACACCCACTAGTAGGTTTTATCGTCTATTCACATGGTAGATCACTGAAAGAAGGTATAAAAGAACACAACAGTGACCTCAAGTGACCATCAATTATGATATGAGCAGAAGATGAAGTCAGGCGCTGTAGTTGTCTTTTTGTCTGTAGTTATTTCAACCCAAAACATGATGTTTTTCCCTAAACTTAACTGAGTTTTTTTTTGCCTAAACCTAAAGAAACCTTTTTGTTTGTGTTCAAAACGTGACGTTTCATTCAGTTTTACATGTTAGAACGTGTTGCTTTTAAGTTTCACTTTCACTTTTACAAAGTAGTAGGCGTAGTAGGCCCCTACTGACCCACATCTATGGAGCTTATAGTGGATGATAACATCTATTTAATGGCCTGATGCCCATGTTCACAACGTCCAGTCACATTTTCACTCTACAAACCTTGTTGTTTTTTCCTAAACCTAACTAAGTGGTTTTGTTGCCTAATCCTTAACACATGTTTTTGTTTATTTCACAACATTAAGCATGTGTTTACTGCGACCGAAAGGTCTGGCAAAGCGTCAGTATGTGATGAGTTAGGATGATGACACGTTGGAACTGACTAAATCCTCATTGTTACTAGTAGCTTTTAACCGTGGAGCTCCTCCAACCAGTATGAAAAGAAAAATAATCTGTGAACTGATTCCCACCTCCAGCAGCCACCTTTATGCTAAATTAATATCCAGACGTGTCTGTGGTTTCCATTGATATTATTAGGTTTACACTGTTCAGTACTTTTCATGGCATTACTAAATGAAAACTTCCAGTTCCTCCATCGTCTCATTATCTCTGTCTCTCACACATACGCCCCCCCACCCCTCTCTCTCTTCTTCTCTTCCTCTGTTCTTTATGGTGTGTGTCAGTAATTGAGATTCACTGTAGAGCCTGAACTCACTGCTGGGATCAAACAGACAGAGAGGGAGAGAGGGAGAGAGAGGGAGAGAGGGAGAGAGAGGGAGAAAGGCCATGATCAAATTTTCCATGGGGGAACGGTTCTCCATGCTATTGCCTCCCATTAAAAGTGCAATGCATTGTGGGAATGCACCAGCTCATTGGTCATTTGTTCCCCTCAGTTGGGTTACACTGTGGAGCTTATAGCTCACTCGCACACACACACACACACACATGCAGATTTCAGCCAGGAGCAGTTTTGTCAAACTTTACTCGATCATAAGCATCAAACTGGTTGGCATCGCGGCTTCCTGCTCGTCCATGAAGCCAAGAAGAGCAGCGACCGAAGCCTCCAGGCACACACTAAACCTGACAGAGGGGTGACATTGGTAAAGTTCAGATTACTGAAGTGAAATTAACCCTCCTGTTGTCTTCGGGTCAAATTTGACCCATTTTCGAACTTCATTATATCATAAATATAAATGTCTTTCACCTATTTGCCCCAAAATTACATGGAAGGTTCCCTTATATGGTCTTTGCAAAAAGAAATAATGACCACTACTTTTGTTGCATTATGGGTATTTTATTCAAAATGATAGCACCTGTAGTGTTCCCGGGTCAATTTTGACCCGGTGGTGCAATGTCATTAAACATTTTTTTTTATATTATAATATTTGTAATATTAAGACTAAGCTTTGACATATGCCGGTCTGTGATAATCCATCAAAATTATTCCTCCAATTTTGAGTATAGTCCAAATAATTCATAATTTCTGCATTTTTTCCTAAAAAAAAAAGAGGTTTAATTTCATATAAATTCGGTTTATTGACCATGAATTCCAAAAAAAAGTGTAAAACTTGTGGTAATGAGTTGGAATGAAGTTGGCCAAAAAAGTGTAATACAGAATTGGGTGATAATTTATAATGTACGCTTTAAAAACAGTCGAACCAGACCGGGTACATTTTGACCTGGGAAGGCAAAAGTTGCATGGTCGACGGGAAGACAACAGGAGGGTTAAGTTCATTTCTCAGCTCTGTAAATCACATGTCATGTCGTTGTCAGTACCTAAAAGAGAGAAATTCATATTTCATGTTTGGCTATCCCAGTAAAAATCAAAAGCTATTTAATGGCCTTCATATTGTACCTGTTTTTTGTTCCATAGTTCACACACATTATAATTAGGAAAGGTGTTAAATTATGATGTTAATAGTTTGCTCTGAAAATCACTTCAAAGATAACACTTTCACTCAAATGCCCGTTTCACACACGCACACCAATGTGTAATGGTGATTTAATGATCTCGATTCATGTGGGATGAACATGACCGGGCAGTATCCTTGTTAGCTTCACCCCCTCTGAGTGTGTGTGTGTGTGTGTGTGTGTGTGTGTGTGTGTGTGTGTGTGTGTGTGTGTGCGTGTGTGTAAATGGACCTGACAGAGGTTGAATGTTGCAGGCTGAGATGCTGCTTCCTGCCAAAGCTGCCATCTGTACCATTTATCATTCTGATCCTCTTCTCCCTCTCCTGTCCTTGTCTCTGCTGCTGTGCGGCTCAATTCAATTAACTGAATGCTCCTTACAGTCTGAGCACACATACACAGACACATCGCTGAAATGTCTGTGGGAATTCAGTAATTAGATTAGTTTCAAATTGTGCATTTTCCTCTATTTTTCCTCTAAATAGGCAGCACTTTAAATACACAAACGATATGAGCAGGACTTAATCTACCTCTGCTCAAATATCTGCCTCGTTGTTACGTAAACTGTTTCTAACCACTTGTCTTCTCCTTCGTTATAAATCTTTATTTTCTTTTTGATCTACCTTCTGTCATCTCATCCTCTTTCTACTTCTCAGTATTAAAACATCCGGTTTTTATTCCTCCTTCTCTCCTGTTCCTTCTTTCAGTTTAAATTCAGTGACCAAACTGACAAAGAGCATAATATCACTCACTCATTGAGTTGGCAACCATGACAATATTGCATTCAAATTAATACGGCTACCTTGGCTTTTTCACAATGAGTCCACGGAGACAATTGGGAGCATCTCTCTCCCATTAGTAGTGTCATTAGTTCTGTTTATATTCAAGCACACTGCTCATAATCTACTTTGCCTGCCGCCAACCCCAAAAGAGGATTATCATCTAACTTTCTAGTCCATTCCTCCTCAATTTGTATTTTGGTTAGACGTCCTAAAATGCTAGTCCTCATCCTGATCCTGACTTCAAATCACTAAATCATTAGTCTGACCCACTTGTTTATGTTCCTCCTGTCTTCATTTAAGATAATACGTGCACCGTAAAAACACCAACTTCTATTCTTTGTATGAATAAGAATTACAAGTTAGGATTTAGAAATATAAATTATCATCAGTTTGAAGTTTTGAATGATGGTTTGTGAGAATCAAAATCTGAATTAATTTAAAATGTGTTTTACGTCTAGCAAAGTAAAACCTCATAGTTAAAGTTAAATTGAATTGATTAAATTAAAATTAATTAAATTAAATTAAATCAAAATTAATTAAATTAAATTAAATTGATTTTTATTGTTACAGAGCTGTCCGACAATGTCCGTTATCAACGTTGTCGTTACTACCACATTGCATTGTGGGATATGTATGCTACTATAGTGTCCAGCGTTGCATACTGTAACATTTCACCAGAAATAGTATGTAATTTGTATACTATTGTTTCATACTACGGTTTCGGACATACTAAAATATCTCACATACTGGTTCAGCGTACTTAATAGCATGTTAGTATGGAATTTCGGATGCAACAATACAACTGCAACCAGAAATAAACTGGGACACATTTAGACTGTTTAAACTGTGAAATGGTCTATAGATTGTTTTTGTGACATCACAAAATTACAGAAATCCTGACGGTTTGTTTCAAAGGCAGAGTTTCTGAATACAGGCTGTGTGTATTTCTCTGTGGATTGAGTGTTCTAACACTTTTACAGTATTTATACAGCACTTAAACCTGTTTTATGATTAAAAAAAAACATGAAAATCTCCATCAATTTCCATCAAGTTTGAGGCTTTGATGTGTTTTTTCTTAACTTTTTTTCATTTTTACAGACACAATGAAATGTACGGATACATTTTTGATTAAATATTGAGTTTTTTTGTTTGTTCTTTTTCTCCTCTTAGAAAGTGTGTCTGTCTATGTGTCTGGATGGAACATGGGTCAATATGTGCCGACAAGAGGCAGCATAAGTGTGTGAGTGTGTGTGTGTGTGTGTGTGTGTGTGTGTGTGTGTGTGTGTGTGTGTGTGTGTGTGTGTGGGTGATGTGTATGTGGGCTTTCACACCTCGTCATGCTTTGATGGAGTCCCTAGTTCCCCAGAAGTGATGGGAGACGACAGGGACAGGAGGGGGAGGAGGGGAGAGGATGACGGACTGAAGGACTGAAGGAGAGGTGCAGGAAAAAGGGTAAAGAGGAAGGACAGAACAAACAATCGACAGAGAGAGAGAGAGAGAGAGGGGGAGGACAGGAGAGGATTTTTACACCCTGTCATGTTTGATGGATTCGGGTTCCATCAGAGGAGGCAGACGAGGAGGGGAGAGTAAGAGAGGAGGGGAGGTGTCTTTGCAAACTGTCAACATGTAAAGACTAAAGGAGGAGCAGGAGGGAGCAGCTTCTGCACCATGTCAAGGAGGAGACGAGCGGGTGGAGGGAGAAAGAAGACGGGAGAAGACACGGCCTTTGACGGGAGTAAACAGTACAGCAGGGGGACAAGGAGAGGAGGAGGAAGAAGACGGAGCTGTCACACTTTTTGGAGAGTCCCACAGGAGGAGACAGAATGAGAGCACAGGAGAGGAGCAGGAGGAGGAAAGACAAGAGGAACTTTTTAACTGTAGTCGTGTCTGTCCACAGGGGAGGAGAGGAGGAAGAGAAGGGGGTGAGGACAAAGATGAGAAGGGAGGTAGTAGATAAGGACTAAGAAGAGGAAGAGGAGAGATGTAGCAGGTGTGAGCAGAGGATGTAGGGACTGAGAATGAGAAGAGGTAGGAGAGGAGGATAGTGGAGAGAGTAAAAGAGGAGGTGATAGACGAGGAAGAGGAGATGGGGGACAGAGGATGTTCAGGGGTGGATCAAAAGTCAACATTAGATGCCAGATAGAAGTGGTGTACATCATCTGAAAGCTGAGAACGTGGAGATTAATTTGAGGTGCAGCTCAGCAGTAAAGGGGAGACTCGTGGGTACCCATAGAACCTATTTTCATTCACATATCTTGAGGTCAGAGGTCAAGGGACCCCTTTGAAAATGGCCATGCTAGTTTTCCTCGCCAAAATTTAGCATAACTGCATAGCGTAACTTCATAGCGTAATTCAGTAGCTTAACTCCGTAGCTTAACTCCGTATCTTAACTCCGTAGCGTACCTTCATAGCGTAACTTCGTAGCGTAACTTTGTAGCGTAACTTCATAGCGTAATTTAGTAGTGTAACTCCGTAGCTTAACTCCGTATCTTAACTCCGTAGCTTAACTCCGTATCTTAACTCCGTAGCGTACCTTCATAGCGTAACTTCGTAGCGTAACTTTGTAGCGTAACTTTGTAGCGTAATTTAGTAGTGTAACTCCGTAGCTTAACTCCATAACGTAATTCCGTAGTGTAACTTCGTAGCGTAACTTCGTAGCGTAACTCCGCAACGTAACTTCGTAGCGTAACTTCGTAGCGTAACTTCGTAGCGTAACTTCATAGCGTGACTCCGTAGCGTGACTCCGTACCGTGACTCCGTAGCGTAACTTCATAGCGTAATTTAGTAACGTAACTCTGTAGTGAAACTCTGTAGTGTAACTTCGTAGCGTTATTCAGCGATCTTGCTGACAAGCTAGCATGACATGGTTGGTACCAATGGGTTTGGTTTTCTAGTTTCACATGAGATCAGTATCTTCCCTCTACCTTGAAAACTCAGCCCGCTATGACCTCCGAAAGACAGAATAGCAGCTGGGTTCAGGAAAAAGAGGAAGAAGAGCAGAAGGCAGAGGAGTGAAGGGATGAAGAGGTGGGGGAGAGTGGGAGGAGGAAGAAGAAGCTTAAAGGAGAAGCAGAAAAAAAAGAGCTGAGATAGAGAAGGGGATGATGATGAGGAGGAGGAAGAACGACTGTCACTCCCTGATTGAGTTGATGAATGTAAAATCTTAATAATATAATATTCTGTGCCATCATTTACTTGTTTATTTACACTTAAATGACTATAATAATGAATTAAACTGATAGAATAAACAAAACAACAATGGCATTGATTTCCAATCATCAATCACTGCTCATGTAAATCACTGTAATAAAAGACACACATAAATTCATCTACATTGTTTGGTGATTTGCCCTGATTAATGGCAGGCTTAATGATACTGGTGAAACAGTAAACAGCTCATTAAAATGTATTAATAATGATGTTTACTATTGTTACACATCATAACATTATGGATATGTAATGTATAAATAGTGAACTAAATATGGAGAGACCTTGGTGAGCACATGATAAACAGATGATCATGTCTCCAATGAGTTTATGTTGTTCGTGCACATGAAAGTTAATACCAAGGTTAATAATTATGTTATGTATTATTGCATAACTTAACACACACATGCTCACAGAGAGAGAGAGAGAGGGCAGAGAACGGATTAGGAAAAGGAGGATTAGAGGAGAGGACATTGCTGTCACACAAAATGTACTTACATGCATTCCCACGCAGGAACATATGTGTGTGTGTGGTCACATGTTGCCATGCATGTTAGTCTCCAAGCGTATATGTTATGTGTGCATGTATGATGT
>CAKALG010042890.1:0-13476 GCA_916700815.1 Helicolenus hilgendorfi
CCAGGCTCCACGAGTCACAACCGGGGCCATTACACCACACTGTTCTGTACTAATTAAACGCTTATATGACTCTAATGGGTGAGAACAGGTGTCTTAAACATGCGAAGCCATATCGGCCTAAAAAGGATGGCAGCCATTATCTGGTTGCCAGTCTGAAACGAGCAACAGATGGCTGTGAAAAAATGATATTAAACTAATCACTCTCACATTGTTTCAAGTTTTTCACTCAACTTTTCTTCTAAACTGGTAATTAGTGCATTCTGTTGAGGTTGAAATGATGATTACTTCCTTTTTTAAACTTCTTTTTATTCGTTTTTTCTAGGGCTGTCAACTGATTAAAATATTTAATCGTGACTAATCACACATTTTGTATCTGTTCAAAATGTACCTGAAAGGGAGATTTGTCAAGTATTTAATACTCTGATCAACATTGGCAAATATGCTTGCTTTATGCAAATGTATGTATACATTTATTATTGGAAAATAAATACTAACACAAAACAATGACAGATATTGTCCAGTAACCCTCACAGGTACTGCATTTAGCATAAAGATATGCTCAAATCATAACAAGTCAAACTGAAGCCAAACAGGCAACAACAGCTGTCAGTGTGTCAGTGTGCTGACTTGACTATGACTTGCCCCAAACTGCATGTGATTATCATAAAGTGGGCACGTCTGTAAAGGGGAGACTCGTGGGTACCCATAGAACCCATCTTCATTCACATATCGTGAGGTCAGACGTCAAGGGACCCTTTTGAAAATGGCCATACCAGTTTTTCCTTGTTGCGTAAGTTTGGAGCGTGCTTTAGCCTCCTTCGCGACAAGCTAGTATGACATGGTTGGTACCAGTATATTCTTTGGGTTTTCTAGTTTCATATGATACTAGTATCTTCACTATAGCTTTAAAACTGAGCCCGCTACAACCTAAAATCGCAAGTTGCGTTAATACATTGCCAGCGCTATTTTTTTCATTATACAAAGATATACAGTATACTGTAGACACATTCATTTCGTTATCATCACCCCACTTCCTTCTCTCCCTCTCCCTCCCACATCCCTGACAGACTTTTTAAAAGACAACTGAGGGAAACGTGGTTCTTACACGTCAGAGAAGATGTGGTCCAGCTCAGATCTGGGGCAGATGTTGCTCAGGAACATGTTGTAGACGTCTGGAGTGAAATCCTCCTGGGGGATGGAGTCATTCTGCAGCAAACAACAGAAACATCATCGTATACATGGTCTCTGCATACAAATCCCAGAGTAGCAGGTGGCCTTGTGGGTAGAGAGACAGTGGGAGAACTACAAATCTACAGTATCTGTAGGTTCAGATTTGATCCACTATTTTCAAAGTAGTGTGTGGGTGCTACACCGTCACAGCTCGCACGTATGGGCAACTGAAAAGTTTGAACACAATGGGCTTCACGCAAGAACACTTCGGTCTTCTTGTCCTAAATCTCTCTTACTTGTTTGGGGCTTGCATACGTTCCAAGTTGGAGTCAGCGAACCTTTGTAACTGCATAAGATGGATCTTTCTAGAGCTTCAACGATTAATCGATTAGTTGTCAACTATTAAATTAATTGTCATCACTGAGTAACTTTCCAAGAAAAAAAAGTAAAAATTCTCTGATACAAGCTTCTTAAATGTGAATATTTTCTATTTCTTTTTTACTCCTCTATGACAGTAAACTGAACATCTGTGAGTTATGGACAAAACAAGATGTTTGAGGACGTCATCTTGGACTTTGGGAAACACTGATCGACATTTTTCTGATATTTTACAGACCAAACAACTAATCGATTAATCAAAATAATAGTCTACAGATTAATCAACAATGAAATAATCGTTAGTAGCATCCCTGGATCTGTCTATGTGCACAAGTCAAGACCTGTCTATCACGCTCTATAGCTGACCCCAACCTCTGGTCTCCCTCTGGAAGCGATTACATGCATACAAAGTTCAAATGTAAATAATTAACCAAAGATGACTGCCTGTAATTTGGAACCTACACTTAAAGAAAAAGCTGTGTCCAGTTCTCCCTATAGAGCTATGAGAGCCAAACTGGTCTGATGAAGACACGGTGTGCTCGGCAGAAGGCAACAGCATTGTGCCAAAGAGAAACAGAGCAGAACCAAATACTGGGAGAAAAGAAGATGAGGACGGATGCACCGAGGGAAGGGGAGAGGGTTGCAGGTCAAGCCCTGCCAAAGTCATTCTAAAGACCTTGGTGCAAGCTACCTTGTGTATGCGCTTTTCCCTGCGAGAGTGTGTGTTTAAGGGATTAACAGCACTACCATTTAGCCGTAATTACTTGTGCGTTGGAACAACAGCAAATCCCACAAGACCTTCATACGGCAACATGTTCGTACCTCCTGCTCCCTCCCTGTGCTAATTATGTATAGCTTGTTTCTGCGTGTCTGTTTGTATTTCCTGTGTGTGTGTATGTGTTTGTTTTGTTTATATTCCGAAGCAATTCATTACCGTTACAATGCATCTGCGCTGCTGTGCGTGCATATGTTTCAGAATGTGTTCAGAACTGCATTAAACAGCATCTTCCCCACTTCCAAACATGCAAATTGCTTGCTACTGCTGGAGTACAGAGATTGTTTGCTGTGTTGGGGGACTGTTTACACCCCTTATGCATGACGGGGCAGCTCCTCTCTAGTGGTGTCTGGGAGAGGTTAAGATAAAACAGCTTTTGTCATCTCTATTGCTCCCACTGGGTCTATTTGTTTCAAGGCCAAATCAGTTCTGAGTGGGAAGTCATGCGGACATCCAGAAAATAAGACTCCAAACAAACGAGCGAATCAGTTGCTGTTTTGGGAGAATGAAGAATGAGCTGGATGGTGAGACGACAGACTGATGGATGGATGGAGAAGATGAAAGAGATCGGAGACAGAGATAAGACAGAGAGGCAGAGAAAGAGAGACACAGACAGGGGGGACAGGGAGATTCAGTGTTATGGTGTCTTACTCTGCCAGAAGGGAGGTTACAGTTTTCCAGGGCTGTCTCCACTCGCTTCCTGTCTGCTGAGAACATCCTGAAGATACTGCGGGGGACACAAAAACACAACCCGTATGAGTGATCACAGAAAACGCCACGCAGACAGATGAGCTCTCACTCTGATCCTCTGTGTCAAACAGATAGAAAGTTCTGACGTAGCAGCAGCAAACAGTAACAAGGATAGAAGAGGAAAACAGAAACTAATACAACCGCATAATTGCGGGGAAAATGACAAAGAAAATGCCAAGATGAAAAATGAAACTGTAATATATGCAGAACAAGAAAGAAAGATCTGAATAGAGACAATGTGGGGAAAAGAATAAAACTAATTCAGTCTAATATAACAGCCCTGCAATAAATGCTTTATTCATGAAGGCTATGTTATATTCTGTTTTTGTTGAAACTGTTTTAGAGAGCTGCTGAGTTCATGTGCATATTGGAGGCTGTAGTTATCCCATTATACTGAGAGGTGTTTCTACTAAGAAGGTCAATGGATTAAAATATTTACTCACGATTAATTGAACATTTTATCTGTTCAAAATGTACCTTAAAGGGAGATTTGTCAAGTATTTAATACTCTTATCAACATGGGAGTGGGCAAATATGATGCTTTATGTAAATGTTTGTATAAATTTGTTATTGGAAATAAATTAACAACACAAAACAATGACAAATATTATCACAGGTACTGCATTTAGCATAAAAAATATGCTCAAATCATAACAAGTCAAACTGAAGCCCAACAGGCAACAACAGCTGTCAGTGTGTCAGTGTGCTGACTTGTCTATGATTTGCTCCAAACTGCATGTGATTATCATAAAGTGGGCATGTCTGTAAAGGGGAGCCTCGGGGGTACCCTGAGAACCCATTTTCATTCACATATCTTGAGGTCAGAGGTCAAGGGACTCCTTTGAAAATGGACATGACAGTTTTTCCTCACCCAAATTTAGCGGCATTATTTAACCTCCTTCCCGACAAGCTAGTATGACATGGTTGGTTCCAATGAATTCCTTAGGTTTTCATATGATACCAGTATCTTCACTCTAGCTTTAAAACTCAGCAATAAACTTCCAAAAGATGGATTGCATTAATGCGTACAGGAAATTAGTGGCGTTAAAACAAATTTGCGTTAACGGGTTATTATTGCGTTAACTTTGACAGCCCTAGTTTCTACAATATTTACATACAAACATGTGTACACATACACTGTAACAGTAGCATTTACTTGATGATCTTTTCTTATTCAAATGTAAAAGGTACAATACACCACCTACAATACGATGTGGATACTGCTGTTCACACCCTCTCAACTCCAGATGGCAACACCATATGTACATAAAAAGTGACAATGTTGTCAATCCTTTAGAAAAGACAATATAACCCCAGACATGTTTGCGAAGATGAGCATATAAAGTTATGTTGTTGTCGTTGCTTCTTATTATTATCATCCCCATCCCAATGACCATTATCATTATCGTTATCATAGTACAGTTTCTTAGACACATCCTATCGCACTAGTCGCAAAACAAGGCTTTTGTCTTGGATGAATAATCATGCAGATAAAACGGTTCCACAACACATAACTAACCATCGTGTGAGCGCTGTCCTGTGAAAAATATGCATCTTCAAAGCTTCATGTTTTCATGAGCTAAGACAGCTTTGTGACACTGTAATTTTCAGATATCCCAGTGGGGGGGCGGAGGGGGTTTAGCATTGGAGATGCACAATTTTCACTGGACCTGCCTCATCCGTCATTTTGAATGTAGAGACTGTGTGGTCGGGCTACTGTCCTTTTTTATTCTAGTGTATATAGACAATAAATGAGATTTACTGCGATGAACCCCAGCGACGTACCAGCTACCGCTGGTCTTTTTTCCATTGGCCACGTCCTGTTTTAATTACATGCAGCGGTATTCCTGTGCAGATCCGTCAGCGATGCACTGTATGCTCAGCGGGAGAGCAGAGTCAAGCTGACATTAGTCAAGCTGACATGTCCTCCCAGCTACGAGGTTAATTCCCTAAACGGCAAGGAGTGTCTCTCTGCCTCTCTGTGTTGACACCCACTGTTTTCCTCTGCAGCTCTGAAGGAGGTTATCGCAGAAGTTCACTGTTGCGCCGCTTGAGAGCTCGACTCGACTAATGGAGACGGAGAGAGTTGGGTTTTCAATGAGCTGATGACAAAAACTCCCAGATGAGTGAAATTCATAACAGGAAATTCTCACGCGCATCACACACACTGGCAGATGTTGAGGTGAAGTTGGTGACTGATATAAATGGGGCTATCCAAGGGCATACTATCACACAGACACACACGTGTACATATGCACAAACCAATAAGGCTGGGCTCTTTACAGATAGAAGAAAGGTAGAAATAATGGAGCAAATTTCACCGAGGAGCTGAAGAGTCATGAGAAGAACAAAAGGGGGTATTGCGGCGACAGAAGAGAGGGGAAACGTATTCTAATAAATGCACATATATATGCTGAGAAAGCGTGTATACTGAAGCGTATACACGCCGAGAGTAACGAGAGAAGGCGGAGGAAGCAACGCATTGATCAAAAGAGTGGAGAGGTGGCAGGGGAGAGAGGGATGAGTCAGAGAGACTTACTTCTTGACGGGGATTCGGCCCTCAGGGTTGAGCTGCAGCTTCATCCGAGTGTATCTGTATTGGACAGAGCACACACACACACCTTACACAACATGAAATCAGCAGTTTGTCTGTGTGTGAGTAATGCTCAAATGTAATATCTGTGTGTGTGTGTGTGTGTGTGCTTGCTTGTGTGACTGAGGCACATAAACATTTGGCATGTCTGTCTATGAGCAAACTCACAGTATATGCACACTTGTATGTCGCTATAACACCGAGCGGCTGACTGCATGTGAAGAGTTCTCCGTGCACAGCATGAATATTTGGCTGTGTTTACATGACAGGTTTGAATTGTGCGCTTATCCCTGGAAGTCTTGCATTGGCAGCCCAGAGCCATGCAGCAGCAGCAGCAGCAACACGGGCAGCGCAGCCTGGGCTATAAATAGCTTCGCTGCAACAGGAGCTATCATTACAGGCTGGGCTTTAAGTGGCTGCTGGCTAATAATTAATATCCATTACAGTGTCCACTTCATAGGGCAGGCCGGGTGCCACAGGCAAAGTCACCGATGACTGTAATGGTTAACAGGACCGAACTGGGTTTTTTTTCTCTTCAAAAAGGAGAAAATGTAGAGTGAAAATGTTGGCAGAGAGAGAGCCAGTTGACAACAGTTGATGTCACTAAAGCTACGTAAGGTTGGTTTCTGAATAGTAAGGAAAGAAGGAGGTGTTTCTTGATGCCCTCATCTGTCTTACAACTGCCTGTATTATTCATTAAGACGGGAAAACAGATCACTTGTATCCGTCTCTGTTTTGCTCGCCACTTTCTCTTTCTCTGTCTTGATGCTGAACCAAGAAGGTCACTTTTAATTCACCTCCAGTCATAAACCTACTTATTTCTGCACATCTACTTACGTTTTTTTAAATGGGATCGAATGCAAAACATAAAACTACAAAGCTGGTAAAGTTTTCTAGCATGGTCACAGGTCATCCCATTGTAAACCATGCAGTTATAGAGCTAATCATTGATAAAGCACAAGGCTACATAATCCAGGGAGTGGCCTCAACCCTATGGCATTGATCGCAAAACAACATTGTGTAGCAAGCAGCCACTTAAAGGACTAGTGTGTAACAGCTAGGGGGATTTATTAATAAGTATGTTTTCTTTAGTATATAATCACCTGATAATAAGAATCGTTGTGTTTTCATTTCTACAGTAGCCAGAATGGACAAACCAAACTCGGTTAACTTTTCCTGCTTGTGCCGGAGTCAATAACGTTACTCTCTCACGTCAAGGCCGCTCTCTCTCTCTCTTGCTTAACAACTCACTTCTCACACACACTCAAGTGATTATACACTAATGAAAACATAGTTAAGAATATTATATTCCATTTCTGCTAATAGATCCACCAAAATGTTACATACTGTTCCTCTAAAGACATGCTGGGTTCTGTTTTATTTCCTGTTGCTATATTACAACATTAAGAGCTAGCAATGAGATATAACCACATGCTGAAAAACATCAACGTCTCCTCATGCTGTAGCTGTAAGAATCTCCATATTTGTAAGCAAGCCGTGCACCAACAACCGCTGCTGCGAGCAACCAGCGTGACTGCGAAACCTGCTCTATTCAATTCTATTCAGCTCTTTCTGTGTACTACGTGGTCGATGGCCACTTTTATTGTCTCATAAGTCAATTAGACTCCTCGGGGGTGCGAGTTAATGGCTTCTGTTTACTGATAAACATCAGACAGCTGGGAGTTGTCACCAAGCAGAACCCCGGAAAATTCTCTCAATACAATACGGCGGATTCATATTTGGCTTCGCTCAGTCACTCGCTGCGCACATAAATCAGATGTGAACCGCGGGTCAGTGTGTGTGCGTTCGAATCAGATCAATACGAGCGCAGCGCTGTTAGCCGTCGGACACAGTTATTACACAGGATCAGAGGTGGTGTGAGGGCGATTGATGATAACTGTCTCACTGGACAAATAGCCACTGATGGGGGTTTGGGGAGATTTATGTAACAGTCTGGAGACAACAAAACGGTGACTCCTCTTTAACATTTTGACACCACCGCAATTTCAGGTCAACAAACCCAACCTGTATATGTCATGTTCTGTCCCTTATTAGTTATGTTTGTGATTTTTGGATTTGGTTTCTTTTATATTATTCCTGTGTTTCCTGTTTTATTTTGGTAATTCACTCCTCCTGTGTCTTGTCTGGTTTTACTTCCCACCTTTGTTTGTTTTCCCGCCTTTTGTTGATTGTCTGCCCCACCCTGATTTGTTTCACCTGTGTGTAATCATGTCTTGTATTTAAGCTCGTGTGTTCCCCTCTGTCCTTGTCGGGTCGTTTGTCTTTCCAGCCCAGTCTACCTTGTCCTCCGTTTTGATGTGCCCTGATCCTGGTGTTCCTCGTGTTTCCCTGGTTTGTGAATTTTGGTTTTGTCCTCTGTGTGGTTTCTTGTTGTTTGCTGGTTTTTGTTCTTTTGCACTTTGTTCCCCTCTATGCCTTTTTGTTATTTTGGATTTTCAGCTTTTTATAATTAAAGCTCGCTTTTATTTGACTACTTTCCTGCCTGTCTCTCTGCGTTTGGGTTCCCATTGTTAATTCACACTCCACATACGACAGTATAAGGATGTACTGACACGGGTCTGTCATTATGTCATCAATGCAACAAGAGTATAGGCTAGAGCACCATATAAAGGCACACATACATGCTGCACTCCTGCGCCGAGAAGCCAACTGGGTTGCACAGAGTTGGGTTCATGAACTAATACATATTTCCAGCTGTTTTATTTATCCTCCTCCGTCCTTCCTGTCTGTTTTCTCTCTCCATCGATGTGAGGTGAAATGACCTTTACAAACTCAAACCCTCAGGCTGCGTTGGGGAGCTGTGAAAAGCAACCTCTTGTTTGTGTGTGTGAGTACAATACAGCCCATATGTACTTTGGTGTGTGTGCTGCAGGGTTTATGATGTTTTGTTGCATACTTTGCTCAGTTCCGTGCGTGTTACAAATATGCTTTTGCATGCATTTGTGAGTAAACTTATTGTGCATAGTTGGGGAGTTGGAGCACTTGTCATATGTCATATGTCTCTTTTGCACAAGATGCCTCATTTGCTTTTCCCTGCTGGTTCTGGTTATGTAAAACACAGTACATATCTGATGTGACGCTGGTGAAGACTGACATTATTTTTGTTTCTAGCAGACCTGATTTTCATATTTATCTCTGGGATTTACATTTTTTGTGCGACTGCTTGTGTGAGTATTTGTGTTTTTGTGTGTGTGTGTGTATGTAAGTGTGGATGACATACGCTTTCTCCAGGCAGTCCTCTCTGGACATGTTCTGTACAAAGAGGTTAGATGCCAGGTTGAACAGCTCTTCCGCCCATTCCTGCAGTAAATAAAACACACACGTACAGAGTCAGATGCAACAAACCCCCAGTGCTTGCAGAGGGTTGAAATGTGGTGGTCTGCTATTACGGTCATGTGTTAGGAATAAACGAAGACAGTAGTTTGCACATGTGGATATGTTGATAATTTCCATTTGAATTCAGAAAACCCTGAAGCTACACACTATGTAGTTAACACAACAGAGAAATGGTGCCTGAACTGAACAGGGAATACATGGGAACCTGTTTTAATCCCACCTACTTATCACCACCTAAAAAATACAGAAGTTGAGATCCTGATCACATTATTGTTATGAGATATTTTCATGATTTTAACTAGAAAAGTGCACTCAGTAGAGTGCAGATCTCCGCCAGCAGGTGTGTCTCCATCTCCCCTCCCAAACAAAGAAGAGTTGAATCTCACTCTCGCCCCTTCCGGCTCCTTTACAGTCAAGATGGCGACAAAGATAAAAAGAACGGGTAATTTATTCATCTCGTATCGTAGCTAACTTTGGTGGATCATAACATATCTGGTAGGGAATTAATTTGCAGATGCTTCGGTTCAAATAAGACCAAACTTTTCTATGGATGTCAGTTTTTGAGTTGCGACAAAGGCCAAAATGTGGCCTGCAACAGAATAGGTAAGGCTAGTTTGTCAACCAATCCTTAATTGTTAACCAACAAGATTGGTGCGTCGCATTCAGGGGTGCTGTTTGGTTGAAGTGCTTAACACGCCACCCAGCTGCAACAATAAGCAGATGCACAAACAGGTTAAATTCATAATTTATTGCCAGATGCAGTGTATGCGCCAAACAGACAACTCAGTCATCAGTTCACCCGTCCGGGAGAGTTACTGTCGCAGCAATGATGCTGCGTGTACTGTAGTGGACTCATGCAGCCACTTTCCCAGTAAAAGTCTCCACCACATCAATTAGTTGAGCTACAGCTGTGTGTCTGCCTAGCGTACTCTGTCAGGGTGTGCCCCAGTGTATTGCAAGCAAGGCGTAACGTTAGCGTTAGTGTCCGGTCAAGAGACACAGTTTGTGTGTGTGTGTGTATCAGTAACGTTATAGCTATGATCGTGGCAGTGCAGTGTGTGTACAGTTTATTTGTCGGTGAATAAATGCTACAACTCCTCAAGACCTAAGCCAAGTTCCTGTGTGTTGCCAGCCACCTGCTGATTAAAGTGAAGGGGGGTTAGCCCCGGAGCTAGCAACAACACCGGCTCAGGCTTACTTAAGGTGGGCTGTTAAGGTGGACCAGCTATTCTTTTTTGAGTGACAAGCCGCTCCTCTGCTTTTTACTCAGCATTTTATTTAATTTTTACCATTTCTTTCAAGTGTTTAACCGATAGCATTAATCGGTAGAAATTCTTAGTGTCGGTTAACAGTTAAGTGGTTAATTATTAACATCCGTAGTCCCGTAGTATGCGAGATCAGACAGACAGACAGACAGACAGACAGACAGACAGACACATGACACATACGCCTGACAGAGATAATCAACCTCAAGTTTTCATTTTTTCAATATTAACAAATGTTATTTTCTGTTTTGTCTCTATTGTAATTCACAGGCACGCCTAGATTCTTTTCACTTTATTCAGCTGAAAACCTTTCCTCAGTCTTTTCAGGAAAAAGTTTCATGAACACTGATCGCACAGACACGAATGAAACAACTTATCATTATAATTGTTTTGTTTTTACCTTCGCCGTCTCCTCCTGGAATGCCATGAAGTTCAGATAGGTGATGTTGACCATGTCGGGGCCGCTCACCACCGTCAGCATTCTGTTCTCCATCTTCCCCACCAGTGTGCTGACATCCAGTAGCTCACGCAGCTTGGCTTCCTGGACAACGAAACACAAACGAGACAGAAAGCGTGTCATCACCGAGATCAAACTGAGCAAACTGATGAAAGTCGTCAAGCGAAAGGTGTTAGGTGCATTTTCATATCAAAATCAGTCACAATGATATCATACCAACTCCTATGCACTGTAAACGACCCCACCTTTACAACAGTGGACTACAGTTCATCAAAACCTGCATCCAAAACCTCTAACATCCAAGGCAAATGACATAAAACAGGCCATGAAAAAGAAAGACAATGTATAAGGAAGTGAGAGACAGTACTGCTCTGTGTCAGGGTTTTGTGGTTTAGTGTTGCTTTACAACAAAAATCGCCCTCTGAGTGCACTGAACTGAAACAAGACCTGCCAGTATTTGGGAGTTCGCACCTTGTCTGGCAGCTGATTTATGTGATTAATGAGAGGTCAGCTGTCTGAGGCAGTCGGTTTGAGGAGCGAGGTGAGATGCTACAGCCCCGGTAGATCTAAATGTGACTTGCAGGTTCCATATTACAGGCTATAAAAGCAGCAAACAAGGTGCGTTAAGCAGCTCTATGATCGGAGACATTTCAAGAGTAAACTGATTAAAGGGGCTGAAGGCACTGAACTGATATTAAAAAAAACACACTTAATGGTACAATATGTACACTTTTACTGTTTCAAAGCACAGAAGACCACCAAATATCTGCAGGGGATTTATAGTGGTATTTACTATCAGTGACCCCACAACAACTCCAAATCCTGAGAGCTTAGTGGGTTTCTTGCTTTCCAGCTTGTTTTCAGTTCGGAAAACATCCACCCATATGATCACATTTTTGGTTTAACTGTGGAAAATGGTACTAAGAAGAGCAGCCAACGCACAGCAGTGTCTCATAGAGATCCCATTAGGATGCTGTATTGAATAAATGCTTTCACAAAATACTGCTAATTCATGAGAAGAAATTATCTCCACCATGAGCGATGCAATTTTCATATTCAATACAACTTTAATTCCTTGTAACCTTCCTCATCCAACAAATTCAGCAGGTTAAATGAGTCTGTTGTAAGACGTCCATTGTATCAAAATATTGGGGGCTGGCAACAGTTCAGTTCACACAGAGAAAAAAAAATGTGAAAGAATTTGTATTCAGCGGGGCTGACTGTCTGGGGAAAACTAAACCAAACTAATTTTAGCAAATATACATTTAGGCAGCTCATCTTTGGCGCAAATCATATAAAACACAAACTAGCTCTGAGGCGCAAGAGAAGAATAATAACAATGATCTTTTTTCTCTCCTTTTTTGCAGCCCAGTACGCACACAGCATACAAAATGGTTGCTCCGGCTTAATTAACACAACAAAAAAGCTCTGTAAAGGATTTTGCAGTGAAAGCAAATGAGCTCCCACTAATTTAACCAATCAAACAAAGAGCATTGTGTCCTGTGTCACGCTGATAAATGTCCTCTACACGTCCCTCACGCCCCCCAATCAAATTGTGCGGCTTAGCGGCGCCCATTATTATCACGCTGAACTTTTCTGAGGCAATACGTTTCCCCTATTAAAGAATCTCTCCCCTCTGACAGCCTGTCTGTCTGCATGCTTCTCACAGAAGCATTCACAGTTTAATGGAGAGCTGCTTTCTTGAATGAAAATAATTTCCAGAAGAGAAGAAGTCATATAACTAACTCTACATACAGCACATTGCAAAAAATGACAAGTTGCCAGTGTTTTGTGATTAGGTTAGAGTTACATGATTCTGGGCTTGACCACCAATCAATTGGACACAAAGTGCTGATTTGAACGAGGATCCATCACCGTCCACTTCCGTAATCTGAACGCCACCAGCCCCATCAATCACTGCATAAAAAGCCACTTTCAATTTGCTAAAACACACAATGCCCACGAACCCTTTGAGGGATGCTTTGGCAGGCTGCCGAAGATGAAAGGCTTCAGAGACGACAGTAAGATGCATATTTCATTTGTTGCAGCGCTCAAACGTCAATACAATTTGATACTGCTCTGACGCTATACTTGTAGCCATTAGCCCGAACATGCGGCTCATCTCCTTGTAAGCAGTCAGCGCTGGGCTGATCTGGGAGGGAGCCTGCAGGCACTCACGGCACATCAACTGGAGAAACATCAGCAGTTATGTCGGGGAAGGACTGAGTCGGAGAGAACAAGCTAATGTCAGGGGGGTGGTGGGGCGGACGAGGAGGAAGAGGAGGAGGAAAAATGAAGAGAAAGAGAAGTAAAGCCATGAAAAGAGAAGAAGAGAAGAGTGGGTTCAGCCGTGTGAGTGAAATGTAATTTGTGCTGGTGCATTGTGGGAGCCATTGGAGGCATGCCTGAGGTCCCAGTCGCCACAAAGATGGGAGATTTAGAGCCAAACAGGCTATGGGTGGCGGTCGATGGACACTATAATCTGAAAGTGAAAGTCTCTGCTCCGTATGGAGTCTCAGCTCAGAGTAGCAGGTGTTTGTATTTCACAAACGAGATGAGAGACAGACAAGATGATGGCAGAGGATTTGGTGTTATGGTTTCTATTTGGCAATATTTTAGATTTAAACCCAACGCTATAAGGGAACCATAACGATAATGAGGTAGTTGCTGTAAAGAGGACAGAACAGTCACAGCCGTGGTGCACGGCGGAGCAGCGCCTGGTGGAAACCTG
>CAKALG010042897.1:0-19364 GCA_916700815.1 Helicolenus hilgendorfi
CGGCCGCCACCTCCCCGCTGACCACATTTTCTCCGACTACTCCGAGGCCGCTCATGTCTCTCCCTCAAAAGAAGTCCGCTATGAAAAGTGCAGACAAGGTAGAGCCAACGACGGACTCCCTCACCACTCACGTGACGCCAAATAATAGAGGTTCAGTCAATGAAAACCCAGTGGCTTCCTCATCATCGCAGAAAAGTCGTCCTCAAAGTTGGAGTGATTCTCTGGTAGAAGGGACTCTTGCACCCTCCTCAATGAAAATGGAGGAAGGGGAAACTAGGGAAACAGCACTGAAAAACAAACCAAGCCCTGATCGTCCACTCCATAACCTAGCTTCCAGAGAAGAAGGTGCCACCACAACGTCCACAACCGTCATCACCACCATCACCACCATGCAAACAGCAGGTATGTTCATGTTTTTTTTCTGACTTTCAAGGATGCACTGAGCAGAACATTCAAACGACTTTGTGAAATACATAGCATCCAAATAACTTTTGCCCATGATCGAAATTCAAAATTGATGCTACCTCCCCCCTAAGATTTAACACATCCACCCCAGAGGACGAGAAAATTAAGCACCAGGTCATCAACATCGCTGCTGTTCATTTCACATTCTACACACAGCCGTTCATCTCTCCACCAGGGATAACAGAGTCGCTCAAGTGTCAGAAACAATCTGATTTTCCCTGATGTGTCCTGCTCGTCCTTTCTCACTGGCCACAGAGGGCTGTACGGCCAAGACGGGCAGCGTCGGAGAGGAAATCTGCAGAGATAGTTAGAGGGTTACGGGGGCCACGGTGACACAGGTGGGCTGTCAGAGAGATCAGTGGTCCGGGAAAAAGGGAATCACTTGTCTTTCTACTTTCTCCCACAGAGCCATGCAGCCTGAATTTCACTGACCCTGAGGGCAACATCGAAATCTTGCAGCAGCTTGACTCCGGAGGGGAGTGTAACTACCTGGTTACGGTCTACCTGGGATATGGCATTGAGGTTCAGGTCAGTGCTGAAGGCTCACTGTGATGTTATCTCTTATTAGCAATTTATATGCAACTTCTGATAAAGTGGTTTGCATATTTACACCAACATTAATATAATTTTTGAGCACTGTAAATACAACATTGACATTTAATCATTTTTTTTTAAGTTGACTTGGCAAGTTACCTATTTACACATCCAGCAGACATTAGCATACATTTGGAGTTGTGTTTCTGGCCACCCAGAGCCAGCCATAGGCATAGGCGATATAGGCAAATGCTAGGGGCGGCAACCATCCATAGGGATGCCCAAAAAACTTTTACTATTCTTTACTAATACATTTTTAATGCTATTATTTTAAATTTATTTAAAATAAAAAAAAATAAAATGAATTTATTTTATTACAAAAAAAAGCCCAGAACAACATAACTACATAGGCCCTATTTTCTAGATTGCCAGCAACATCAATACCCCCGATTAACATACGATTACCAGAGCCTCAAATATACTGTATCATGTCAACAAGACCACAGCCGAGGAAATACAGGAATTCGTAATTCGATGAATGAATATCTATTGCATAGTTAACTTTGAAGCAGAGTGCTGCTAACTTACTTTGGACGATAGTGACGTTTGCTAAATTAATAAATAGCTAGAGTTAATGTCAGTTGCTCCCAACTTAAATTCATTAGGAAAAGTTAGAAAGACATTCAGGTATTTGGGGGAATAACCTACAAAATAATTAAAAAAAATAGCATGCAGTTTCTTTCATGTGCATTTCTCAAAGACATAAAGCTACAGTTTGCAGTTTCTGTGTGAGTGTACGAACACAATGATTGGTGGTGGAATTGGCTGCGATGAAAGGGGCACAAGCTAGAATCTTGCCAAGGGCATATTGCCTGGCTCTTGCTCCGATATGTGCACTAGCTAGATGCTAATTTTGTTTGCTGTTTGATGCAGGGCGAGGTAGTGGGTATATCAGAGCTTTTACACTGAAAGCAGCTGCCTGCATCTAGAAATGATGAGAGCCGTGAGAATGAACCAAAACAGTAAAGTTATGGGCCATAAAACCAAAACGATGAACAGGAAAAATGCCATAAAGCTCAGTAGAGCTGAGAGGGAACTGCAGAATCGGGTGTCTGGAAGTAAAATAATGTTCCGTTCAACCAGTGAGGAGCATCGACATATTCTGGTTTAGTCTCAGCCGTTACAGTATTCGCTGGTCTTGTGTGGGTTGATGGAGATAGACAGGCAACAAATTGCTGGGGTGAGTGGGTGGACGGGGGCACAAGTGATGGGGCCCGTCTCAGGTTGAAATGTTTGCTTGGTGAGTCTTTGCACAAAAAGGTTATAAAAATTAACTGTCAGTGTGTGTGTTCTCTGGCATTTGCAATTTCTCAGACGCCTCATTTACCACCGGGGACTTTAAAATGTGTGAGCTTTGTCTTGCTGCCTCTGGAGGGCTAAGATAAGTCTTGACAGAGTATATGTTTGAGAGTGTGTTTTTCCTTCGAAAGGCTTCCTCTGGGTAACCTAAGTAAAGCTTGAAACCACGTAAGCACAGGCACACCTACCTGCACACGTGCACACACATAACTTCCACTGCTTTTCCAGTACATTTGGCAGAGCATTTCTTTGGAGACTCAAAACAGCAAGGCTAGGAAGGGAACTTCTAGACATTTTATCCTCACACATCGACCAGGCCTGATAAAAAAACAGGAGGAAAGCCATGTGTTTCAGCATCCACAGATGGGGCCACAGTCGCCCTCCCTTCTACAGTTAAACTGATAGCGATCTGACGGCAAACTACACAGACAACCGCTTGGCACGGCTGAAGAGAACGAGGAGCCGCGGTCTCTCTGTTCCTGGCGACTGAAGATGGAAAGGTAGAAATTGAAGTCAAGTATGTGTCACACCTTCTCATCAGCGATGTGTGAAGCTCCTCTGCCTGGAGGCGATCCAGGTCCCAAGGTTTTAAAGGAATGAGAAAGATCAGACAGAAAGTAGACTTGCGGAGGAGCACTGTGCACAGAGAATGTTATGCAAGCAGGGCAATTTTTACCTCGCAGTTTTTTCACACGGATGGTTCTTAGTTCTCGACAATTTACAACCTCGTCACTCACCTGATGTTGGGTTCTGGAAGCAAACAAGGAGAGATGGACACACATTTAGCTGTTGTCTTAATTGTATTGAATATTGCACAAGCAAGAAAAACCAACACGTTTTCCAACACGTTCTCATCCAAACTCTTCACATAGCCTACCGCCCCTTCCTCGGCGCCACGCCGCTTGGCGTCGCTTTATTTTTGGGATCAAAACCATTATAGTTATAAGAAAAGAGAGCTGAAACGAACCGTTGTTGTGTAGCAACTAAACTGATTCTTCTGCTTCTCTGTTGAGCTTATTTGTCATCGTCACACAGCGATCTCTGGAGGGATCACAGACCCTCCCCTGACAATTCTCTGGTCCAATCTTGGACAGTTTGTTGATTTGTAGCCATAGATTTTCTTTTTTTGTTAGAAACACAGAAATATATGTCTTCACTTTGATCAGCTGGGTTTTGATACCATTTACTGTGACGCACTTTAACACGGGGAACATGCTCATGCTCTACACGTCAGAGCAGAGGAGCCGTATAGGGACATCATGGTTGAAGTGCCTGTTCTTGTTTTGGCAGCCGGTCTCCGTTATGGAAGGGAGACATCATTATAGCAGACAGACCAGCAGTTTGCAAGGGCAAAGAGAGGGAATTAGGTGAAAGAAAAACTCTGAAGGACACATGAGGTGACTGTATGATAACTATTTCTGTTGATGTATACCTATATGGTTCAGTGAAACGTAATTAGGTGTATATATATTTCCATCTGCATCCAGAAACATCACATAGATTGGTGGTTGAATAAATAAGTGAGATCAGACCTTTTCTGTGCTTAGTCAATACTCCTTTCTGCAGTCTGGCAGCTTGCAGGAGAGGGAGGATGAAAAATGTATCAGGAGAATTTACTGCCCTCAGCCTGACTGTTCAACCCCTCTGCCACAGCTAACAGCACATAATGCATCGCCCCATCTGGTGATTCTGGCCGCATTACAATTTATTTGCAGAATAATGGCACAAATATTAGGAGGCTGATGTAACACCAACCAGGGATAAATTAATAGTGTAATAAACACTGGAAATATATACTTTTAAAAAGGTGTTGCACTCATGTGTAAACTGCACATACTGTAAGTATTTGATGTTTGCGTGCAAAATATGTGTTTTGCTATGGTTTTTAAGTAGGACTGTCAATTGATCAAAATATTTAATCGTGATTTATCGCATGATTGTCCATAGTTAATCATGATTAATCGTAAGTTAATCACACATTTTGTATCTGTTTAAAGGGAGATTTGTCAAGTATTTAATACTCTTATTAAATACTCTGCAAATATGTTTACTTTATGCAAATGTATGTATATATTTATTATTGGTAATCAATTAACAACACAATGACAAATATTGACCAGAAACCCTCACAGGTACTGCATTTAGCATAAAAAATATGCTCAAATCATAACATGACAAACTCAAGCTCAACAAACAAACCTGACTATGACTTGGCCAAAACTGCATCTGATTATCATAAAGTGGGCATGTCTGTAAAGGGGAGACTTGTGGGTACCCATAGAAACCATTTTCATTCACATATCTTGAGGTCAGAGGTCAAGGGATCCCTTTGAAAATATCCGTGACATGAGGAATCCATTTTCCTCGGCAAAATTTTGTACAAGTTTGGAGTGTCATTTAACTCCCCTCGCAACAAGCCAGTATGACATGGTTGGTGCCAATGGATTCCTTAGGTTTTATAGTTTCTGGCGTATAGTTAAAACAAATTTGCGTTTACGCATTATTATCACGTTAACTTTCACAGCCATAGTTTTGAGACAAAAATTAAGATTTTTATTTTTTAGAAATAACTGTATTTATTATAATATAAATAAACAATTGGTCCCTGATATTGTTGGCTTAAAAGTTTAACTACAACGAGAGTTACAGGGGTGAAAACTGTATTTCTTTCTTTCTTTCTTTATTTGTTAATTTGTCACCTCAATGCAGAGGCTTTTTTTTAGAGGGCAACCAGCGCCCCTCAAAAGGTGGCGCTCTAGGCAACCGCCTATATGGCCTATGCCTTATGTCGGCCCTGTACTGTAGGCTGGTTTAAAAATAAAATATCAATCTTACCATCCACTTAAGTTGGTCTGCATGTCATTAATTATTATTAATATACATTTTATATATACATTTTCTGTTTGTATATTTAACATTTTTATTTCATGACCATGTAAAACAGTTGAGGCACATGTGAAATTTTTTTTTTTTTGGCGTTATCTTATAAGCACATCTTATTTCTGTCCTCTATCTGTCTCCTACTCCCCTCCCGCCCCTCCTCCTCTCCGCAGTCACTTTTGCAATAAGGTTTTAGTAGAGGACAGATGGAGGTTTTCCAGAACTGGGCTGTGGCATTAAAGTACTTAAAATCTGTTTTGGAGCTTTTTTTTATTTGATCAAATAAATCCAGCGGGTTAGCTAGCTATCAGCTCCTTCCAGGCCATCTGTCCCACTCTGATTTCTCCGTCTCCTCCGCTCACTGATCTACCTGCCCGGGTCTCAAGGAGGTACAGTACCATCTGAGGCTCTGCACAGGTTGTTCCAGCTCCGTTTCATGGTGGCCACATCCCCTGCACTCTCACTAAAAGAGAATGTATTGTGTGTAGGGGAGGAGGACTGAGAGTGGTTGATACATTTCAGGGGTTATGAGCACAGACATGGCCAATTTCTCCCACTGCCACAAAAGGCTGATTGGGGGAGTGTTTCCATTTTCTGACAGGTTTAAAGGAGCATCATTCAAAAAGATGGCAAGGGAGGATTTTGAGGTCAATACCGTATATCTCATTTTTTTCTCTCTTCTTCATCCCTCTCCCAATTCTTTCACCATTTATTTCTATTTCCACCCTGCTCTCATTTATCAGTTTTTCTATTTGTCTATTTCCTCCACCCCATCTCAATAAGATTTAATTCTTATGGTGAATCTGGGGATAAATTTACATGAATCTACCCCACTCTACCTTGAGTTGCTATATAATTATTTTCTCATTAATGGGTGTTAATGCAAATACGTTCACTTTTGACTCTCCCAAATAAAAAAAATAAAAAATCAACCTCTATAAATTTTAATTTTAACCATCAGAGTGTAATACATATAAAAGGTATGCAAAATTGCATATAGTAGTTAAGATTTAAATTTGTAACATGTTAATTTTTTTATATTTTTCATCATGTTCTTACTAAATGTCCTTACTGCAACATTACAATAATGCTAATTTTATACATTTTAGACATTTAAATTAATTTCCATCAAGCTTTGTGCATCATTGTAAATTTTGATATCATTTTTTTTTTTAATACGGGATTTCATGTTTTTCTATTCATCCTGAACAATTTAGACAGTAACCATAGATGTCAGTCTTCATACACAAAAAAATTAAAATACGTTGTGTTTTATGACAGATATTGCAATTCTAATGTCTAATGACCTCATCTAAAGCTGTTGCGGTACGGACATTTTTGCTAATATTGCAGATAAATGGCAGCTAGCAAGGTCTTCTACGTTAGCTTTGACTCTTAGCATCTTATACATGAATTCAACAGTAATATTAAGTTATTTTTTAAATGTTACTAAGCTGTATGGTAAGAACACACAATACATACTTCAGAAGAAAAGGTGATCTTAAAATAGTTTTTCTTGATGTTTAGGGTCACCTATGTGGGCAGCCCAACCTATCATCCATGTGCTCACTTCATAACTTCTGTTTTCACAGAAACTAAATTTGTTTGGCTTTGAATAAAACTTTTAGTACGGCATTTGTTCAGTGTCGAGGTAAGGACTCAGAAGTGAAGATGAAAAAAAATATATATAAATGATTTGTAAACAACAACAAAATCAACGTAGTGTAAAGTAATATGTATATGAAGCAATTCTATTTGAAATAACGTCTTATAATTTACTTAGCTCATTTTACGGATCTCATCATTGAGACCACAGTTGTGGGACATGAGCAAAAGTGGGGTTTGGACCCAAAAAATGCTCTATACATTTTATTAAATCACATTATTTAGTAGTTATTTTTCATATCAAGATGGATAAGAACACTGTGTATATATTTATATTATATTTATAACATTTAATTGCTGGGACTTAAAAATGCCCGTAGTTGCAGAAACACCATAATACATTTTATTATATACTATTTTATTAAAACAGTAAGTGACCATCAAGTGAAAGAGAATACAACTTTTTCTTTGTTTGTTTCTTTAATTAAAGCCTATGAATATCAAACAAATGCCTCAAGTCTCAGTGGGGAAAATTAGGCTATAGCTCCTAAGTTTTTCATCCTCAAATGAGTGAATATATCGTTTCAGAAGTTTCCAAAGAAAAACAAAATACAACTTCTAATGAGCTCAAGGCTGCATGTGCTAATGAGACACATCTATGGGATAAAGCACGGTTGAGGCGGATTACCGGTGACATGTCCCTTTAAGGATTGAGATGTTACAGAGCATGCCAAGTGTTTATGGCTAACCCCGACTTGAGGGTTAACGATTGGTATTTGATGCCGCCTCTGCGACCACGCTCCTCTGACTCCAATCAATAGTCATGTTAATAAGCAGCAGAAATACTTGACACACAGCCTCCTCTCTTGTGCTGGCTGAATTGCCGTATTGATCCTCGTGCTCTCATTTTAATTCCTGTATTTCTTACAAAAGGAGCGAAATGCACATGGCATTGACCCTGGCGTGAGTGTGTCTGATGGGGTGGGAATTAAATTTGTTTTGTTGCTGATCAGTGACCGCAAGTGCTCTCATCAAACGAAAGGGCCACAAGAAAGTGTTATGAAATATCCACCGAAAGCAAGTCACGACACTTTTGTAAAACCGACATTTCCCCTTTTAAAATGCAATGTAATCCTCCCTCTTTGCCTTTGGCTAAAGTGGAGTTTTAACCCTTTACCATTCTGCCCTCTTTTTTTTAGAGTGGTAGGAGTGGGGGGACAGCGGATGTTCATGTTCAGATAAAAAGTCAACAGTAGATGTCACATAAAAGTGGTGTACATCATCTGAAAGCTGGGAAACTGAAAATTAATTTGAGATGCAGCTCAGTACTCTGTGTCATTAATAAGAAATTAAAATAAATTGTTAAAGTGTATAACAGTGTAGAACATGACGATATATGTATATGATGGCCATTCCCATGCTCTATTAGGTCTCTAAATTGTTGTAGCAATTTTTGGGTTGATGCATTTGGATTTGGTGCTAAATTTAACCTTTTTTTACCACTTGACAATTGAGAAAAATGATCAATAATCCCTCAAAAATACCACACTAAGACACCAAGACCTTGAGGAACACCATAGAAAAAACCATGCTGTGATTTTCATTTGAAAACGTTTGACATTTGGAGATTTCTGCAAGAATTGCATTTTTTGTCGAAAAAAACTGCTCAGACACCCCCTTATTGTCAATCTAACTAGGAAAGCCATACATCCTCTGAATACCCTTTAGGTCTCTAGTTTGTGGCTGTAAAGTTTCATGAGGCTGTGGTCATATTATTAGAGGTCACCACATGTCAAGTTTCAAAAAATGTACAGTCAAAAAAACTATAGAGACTAACATCATCACACATGATTGGGCTCATTGGATCCACAAGAGTCTCAGCACTCCAGTCATACCCAATTTTTGAAATTCCAAGACTGTTTAAGGACCCCAGTATGCAGAAATATTCAAATACACCATTATAGGTGAAAATAACACATTTATACTGGATACAAAAAAACTGTATAATTTTTGCCCCAAACTGCATGTGATTATCATAAAGTGGGCATGCTTGTGGAGGGGAGACTTGTGGGTACTCATAGAACCCATTTTCATTCAGATATCTTGAGGTGAGAGGTCAAGGGACCCCTTTGAAAATTGCCATCTCAATTTTTCCGCGCCAAAATTTAGCGCAACTTTGCATTATTTATCATTCATCCCGGCGACAAGCTAGCATGGCACGGTTAGTACCAATGGATTCATTAGGCTTTCTAGTTTCATATGACACCAGTATCTTCTTATCTTATCTATCCCTCTAGCTCAAAAAACTCAGCCAGCAACAATCTGTTAAGTGGTGGTAATGCGCATGTTTCAGCCATGTTTCTGTGACTCCCCAGCAGCACAGGCGGCGCAACACGTGGCAGATAATGTCACAAAGAAACTGAGCCCGCAACGGAGGCCAAGACGGGCTTGCTGCCTTTAATCAACCTGAGATGAGGCAGAGGGAAGCCTTCATCATGTTGTGCCTTGAGGGACTAAGGCAGGACATAAAGAAGGCCAGTTTGATCTTGATGAGCTTTTTAGGGTGCCAGGGCTTCTCTGAGATGAGTTTTCACAGGGCCTAGTCATCCCGAGAGGAATGCTTTCAGGTGACACTAATTGCTCCTCCACCCAGCTAGCTGTCAAAAGGGAGAAAACTCTGTCTGCCAGAAAGCTATGTTCTCTCCAACTCTCTCAGCGCCGTGATGAGGCTGGAAGAGTAAAGATGCATGCCTGGAAAATATGAAGAGTAATTAGCAATGCATGAATTTAAATCCATGCAAAAAATGCACACTGCAGCAAATAAACAGAGATGTCAATGCCCAGGAGGCACCCCAGAGGGTGAGGCTGCTTTATCAGAAAGCTAGAGTCTCATCTAGTGAACATGTTTCAAATGCGGAGGGCTGTAATGTCTGCTTTACTGTAAGCTTCTGGAGGGGAGGGAAAAAAAAAGATCATAATTGAGACGATGGTCATTAAAATTTATACCTTGCAATCGACAGCTGGATTCTCATGATCACGCGAATCACAGCACTGAAGGCATTTCTCGATGGAAACGATGTTTTCGCTCTTATCCTGACTGGCTTTGGCAATAGTTTGATTGACAGATAGTTCATGCGATCACCTGTCAAGTATTTTTTTTGAAAGTGCCTGCCATTTTCTAAACTGTTTCCAATGACGGCTTCTTAGAATGTTCGGAGTCAGGTTATAAAAATGCCCCATATTACGAAACAGCATCGTCAATTATGTTTCAAGGGAAATTTTTTTCTCCTGTATTACATTTTTTGTTGACCTTATCACAAATACGTTTCTAATCAAAGTCTGCGTAAAGTCAAAGTTATACTTTCCGCACCAGCGAGTCGGTGAGGGTCCGCTAGGGTCTGCATGACGTAAATATCAGAGGGTGTACGTTTAGGCTATGTGCAGACGTCCGTGCACCGTCAATTTGTTGTGGCCACTATACACTACAAGCGGTAGCATGTGAATTTTGACATGTAGTGCGCTTTAAGTGGTCAGAAGACTAGAAAAGCGCAAGTCCATTTACCAAGTCCAACCGTCCATGTGTGCTTCTATTTGAGAGTATAACCAAGGCTTGAGTCCGTGTAGAGAGGTGGATCCAGGACCCACAATCTGTTGAAACACTAACGTTGATACAGGTATCTAGAAATTTTAATAAGAAATGTATTTTTGGTTCAGAAACTTTGAGATTCAACGTATCTCTGATTTGCAGAAACGTATGCCAACGTTTTATTCTGGTGACTGGGTTGCAAACTGTGACATATACACAATGAGCAAGTTAGTGGGCCTATTGTCTTCAGCTACCAGCTCCGGCACATTCTCATTAACATTCAGCTTACGCTGATTGGTAAGGGTCCATTGTTTTAGACAGCAGGGCAAACAGGAAACGGCCTTGGCTGTTTCATATAGAGGTGAATGTTCAATTAAGATAACGTTTGCCATATAATGAGCACTGGAGGGATTGTGTTTTTTATATGAATTTATCAGGAGATACACAAAAACACCAACTGGATGTGGTGTACCAAGATAATATAAAATATGCGCCTTAGATATGGGGCGACGAGGTAGGTATACTACCAGCATGCTCCGCTGCAACAGCCATAGTAATGATGACACTGCAGCTGGTGAGTCCAATGGCTGTTGATTTATTGCCCCCAGCAGCAGGGTCATTTAATTTCCATGTATAGTGAGATCATTTTGATTACATACTGCTCATTTCTGCATCAGCAATGGCTCCTGTGCGTCGCTGTAAATGTTCATTGCAGAGCACCACCAGATGTTTTGCTCAGTAAATTATCAGTGAGAGCCAGCCTCTGAGGACAGTTAACTCATGTGTGTGCTTACGGATAAATTAATAAATGAGTGAATAAAGATTACATGCCATGTGTGAAGAAGGCTAATTTGTTTGACAGATTGTTTATTTCAGAGCACCAGAAGAAATATTTTTCTTTCCCTTTTTCTTTTTTTTTTTCCAAGCAGACAGTAACTCCCTAATTACATTTCACGGAGTCCCTGAGTAATGGAGTTACGCCATTGGCCGGTAGAGTGTTGGTGTTTCCCCCATCGGACATTGACTTTTCAAAGTGAATATGGCATGACAGTGTTTCCGCCGGTAACATCTCTTAATCATCTGATCACTTCAGTACATATGCGGTTGTTGTTGCTGCGTAATCCTATATTTGTAGGGTGTTGACACAGTTTGATATGTTATACAGTCTGGAAGCTGAAGCAGGAAAGTTTCTCGCTGTGTTTCCATAAGACCAACATTTGAGGATGTGGGCATATTCATAATTGTCATGGGATGCGATCCTAAGACTGGTCTGTTTAAAATATTCTCTATATGATATTCAGAGCAGTAATATAGCAGCAAACAACTATTTGCTATTTAAAGATATAGAGAAGTAATTTCTGTCTGAGCTGAGAATTCATTTTCATTTCATTTTTATTAATGAAAATAAATCACAAACCAACTACACAACGAAGCTTGTTAGGATATGTATTGCAGCTGTTAAGGTAATATTTATAGAATAATTGTGACATTTTAATAAAAGAATTTCAGAACTTGACATTTGCAGGAATATTTTAATCCATTACTAAAAATTGAATTCATCAAGTAACACAATGTTTTTAACCCTCTTGCCGTGTCCTTTCCTCATGTGGACACATAAGGGACGTGATCACACACAGCTAAACAAAAGGTTAAATACTAATTTAACATGCCAGAAATAAATCCTCATTTCAGTACCACGGATAGTGCCACTCGGCCAATATTGAAGTTTAAACTTCAATATTTAGAAAATAATCACAAAATGCAATAGCACAACATGCTGTCAACATAAAAATAAATAGGTTACATTATATGCCTACTTGTCAGACTAAGAAAACAGTCTGCTTTGAGGACGGACTAGGCACATTTCTGCAAATCGCCGGGCAGAGAAGGTGGCAACGCCTTGTTCTTTAACTGAGATGAACATTAAACTGTTCAGTGTGGAGACATTCATCAGATAGCCTAGACGAGGTGCCACCTATATGTCACACAAGCGCTGACATTTCTGATTTTATTGTTGTTTGCGCTATAGACTGTTCTCACGTTGCAGCACTTTACTTAGATATATTTTAAAATATTTTTATTTTAGTTATTTTATTGGTGAAGTATCATTAATCACTAAGAGGGGGGGGTACACTTTGTCCCCACTGGGGATACAAATATGTAGACCAGAGGAGGGTTTTGATATCCTTTCACAAAATAACACAAACCGTGCTTGTCCACTGTGCGTTGGCGACTGAAATAGAACAATAACAAATTGTTTAAATTACCATGATTATATTATTGATTTTATTAACTTAAAGCAGACCTCAATTATTTGATTCAAATGTAGCTTAACTATGTCATGTGATATGCTACTTCAGTACACTTTAAGAACAAATATTACTCAGACCACTACAGAAAAATTACAGATGGACATTTTTAATATCCAGTAATTCACATTATAGACACAACCACTGACTATCTCTGTAATAATCTGGCCACAATTTAGCACATTGACCAAACATACACCTAGGTTTCCACCTAGTCTTGTTAGTTCACCTCTTACGTGGACGGTCAGATACCAGCGGTTACTCTGTAGTAACAGATTAAAAGCCATGCCAGCCTGCTTTCTGTTTGGATGCGATAAGATGAATCTTCACCTCTGCTCACCGTTCACTCACATAGTTTAACACTGCAGTACCCTGGAAGCTCCCTGTTCTACAGAGATCACGGCGAAAACAGCAAGATCAAGGTATTCACTCCTGCAAATACTGTTATTCTTTTGAAAACCTCTATTTTGAGGAGATTTCGTCCCCCATCTTTTGTATTCCGAGTGCAGTTGTGGCCTGTCAATTGTATTGTGGCCTTGCAGGGAGGTATGTTCATTATAGTGGTTTGATTGAAAAGACAGTGGCTGGAGGAGAGAGATGACCCTCTCTCCTCTAGTCCTCTCGTTTTGATTGGGGCTCAGGAAATATTTTACTGGAACAGTTGGAGGGAAAAAAGAAGCGCTCGAGGGTTAACGATTGGTATTAGAAAGAGGACAGTCTTCCATTCCTTGCATTGTTTAGAGCTTCCTGTTAGTATCCTGGATAAAGAAACACTCTCTCTCTCAAGATAATTCTCAAAATGGAGCAGCACAATGTTTAGATGGAATCCTCTGATAATGTTGGGGTTGGTGCAGAAGTGTGCTTGGTCAGCCAAATCCCCGGTCCCACAAATGTGTCTGCTGAGGCAGAGATTCCAACTAGGAGTTACAATAAGCCTGCTCTCATTACAGCCAAAGATACATGTATGTGTGCACGTGCACACACACACAGCTACACACATGTATGTGTGTGTGAGAGGGAGAGAGACAGCGAGAAAGGAGCCCCTCTGGGCATTTGGCTCCAGCTCTGGTGAAGATAAGGTAGTGTGATGTCTCCTGACATGGCCAATGATTCATAATTGAGGCAGGACAGCTGTTGCTGGCTGCACTGACAGGTCCCAGGGTGGATGCCAGATGATAGGGCCCTGTGGGACTATCAGTCCAACTGCTCACTGTCCAGCTTTCTGCTCACCTGTCCTTCATGAGTCTCCCTGGTACAGTATATGCAAACCAAGTGGTCACAGACCTGCAATCTGTTTGGCCTCGCTGGATATGATTATAATAAGTTGTTGCAATATCAGAGTGCGTACCATATGGACACAATGCCATAAACACCTGCACAAAGGGATGTTTATCAAACAAACAATAAATGCCACCGTTGTAAAACTGAACTGAATTACAGATGACTTAGTATAAATATATAATACTACTACTACTACAAATAATAAACTAAATAATAGTAATCATCATAATCATTATTAGTGTTATCATTATAATCATTATTATAATCATTATTATTAACGTTGTCATTATCATTATCATTATTATTAGCGTTATTATTATTTTGATAGTAATAAATAAATAATAATAACAATCAAAGCCAAGACTGAAAATGATCAAATCTTTCCGTCACTGAATAGTGCAAATTTGTAAAAAAAAAAAAAAAAAAAAAAGAAATGGGGATCTGTCTGATCTTAATTAATAAAATACACAAATAATAAATTTTATTTTTTATGACACTTTTTTTTTAAATTTACAATGTGCTCTTCATGGAAAACAAAGAAAGGACTAAAATGAAAAACTAAAATTGGATTATTTAAATGAAAAATAAATAGACAGAGACAAAATAAATAGCAATCATATACTGTAGTCATATTAATAATTAAGGGGAATCAAACACAAGCAGATGAAACATATTAAATATTCACAATCTTTGCTATGATAGAACATCTTAAGAAATGATTTAGTTAAAGATGTAGCCTGTCTGATCTCAATGGTTGTTCCAATATCCGGTGACTTTATCTGCAAAGGCAATCAAAATCCCATCCATCGCTCCAAGGTGGCACCAAGGAATTTATGGAGTCAGATAATCAGTGACTGTACTGTATACATGCGGAGCAACGTGATTTAGTACTTTGAAAATCAGCAGTACAATTTATAGTCAATACAGAGAGCCAAAATAAGTTGGCTACAGGTGTAATACATCCATAAATCTTTCTGTGCCAGTTAATCAAACAACAATGTTCTGCACCTATTTGAGTCAGTGGAGGAAGCTCTGACAGATACAAACATAAAGTGCATTACATCAACAATGATTTTCTTGAGTTGAAAAAAACAAAAAAAACATTTAATGGACATAAATAACATCAATATTTCTAGCAGTCTGCCTAATACTTTTTGACATGCAGCCTTACTTGATGTTGAAATGGCTGGTAGAAATGACTTGTCCAATTAGTATGAGCTCAGATTCATTTTCATTAGATTTGTATCACAATTACATTTTATGAAATGTTGGAATATCCAGCATCTGATATCATTAAGGCGGTGATACTAGACTTGGATTGGGGGTAGGGGAGGGTGAGCGGGGATAAGAGGCTTTCCACCAGTTCCACGGAGGGCTTTAGCAAGAAGGACATTTCTAGCCTGATTTTCTTTTTTTTTTTGGAGAGATGCTTCACTGAAATATTTATGAACCTTGGTGGAATATCAGCCATATCTTATTTACTTGCCAGCTTTACATAATGTTGGAGGCAACAGAAACACTACAGACTCATAATTCCAGAATGAATTTCAGAGATGAAGGAAATTATTATTAGGCTCTGGTACTTATTTATCTATCTAACTGTCATAGTTAACGCAATAATAACATGTTAACGAGAAATTGTTTTAACACCACTAATTTCTTTAATGCATTAACGCAACTTGTGATTTTTAGGTTATATAAGGCTCCTAAAGGGTGATAGAAAACCTAAGGAATCCATTGGTACAAACCATGCTATACTAGCTTGTGGTGAAGGAGGCTAAATAACACAAAATTTTGGGGAGGAAAAACTGGCATGACGATTTTGAAAGGGGTTCCTTGACCTCTGACCTCAATATATGTGAATGAAAATGGGTTCTATGGGTACCCACGAGTCTCCCCTTTACAGACACGCCCACTTTATGATAATCACATGCAGTTTGTGGTAAATCAATACAGCACACTGACACACTGACAACTGTTGTTGCCTGTTGCAATCTCCTTTTAAGGTACATTTTGAACTGATATAAAATGTGCGATTAATCGTGATAAGCTACGGACAATCATGCGATTCAATTTTTAATCGATTGCCACCCTACTAAATATTCAACCTTGCTTCACTGCAGCCTTAAGATAAGAGTGAAATAACAAAGTACATACTTTTCCTTGAAGTTCCTTAACAATGCTTCAAGTTTAAGCTATATTATACAAGACAGAAATGCCAACAATCAATCACAATCAAATATGATTGTAATTTTAGAGTTGAGCCTCCATGGTTGTCTAAATTTGTCAATCAAGTTAAACCCATGGTTGGTAAAATTGCAATTCCACATTGTCATCTCATCCGTTGAGTGTGGATGTTAAATTGAAGGAGAATTACTGAGCTGTACTGTGGGGTGAATTATGGAGTTATAAGATGAGCAAGTAGCTGAGGTAACCTGATTTGCAAAACATCCAAGCCCTCCATATTAACTCAGAGACAGAAAGGCAGAAGTGGGAGTAAAAAAAAAAAAAAAAAGAACTGTGCCAAAGGCTTTGTCATTGCCGTTGCCCTTGAGAAACAGAGAATCTAAAATCATGTCCTTTATTACTCACTGTGACACTGTTGTTCAAATCTCCTGCAAAAACTTAATGTCAAGATGCACAGTTTTTATATTAAAAATATACAGAGGTGATGTTGTAACACAAACAAAGACTATCTGCTGTTTGTTCTCTGTGTTTTCAGTAAGTCGGAATCTCTCCAGAGGTGTCTTGTGTTTAATTCTGGTTGCGATAAAAATCAAATCAATCAAAGTGTCTGACCTCATGGATCATTCAGGGGAGAAGTCACCTCTAAGCTCCGTCTCAGAGTGTCCATTAGCCTCTCTGCGTTCATTGTCAGCTCCCCTTCCACTGAGTGACAGCTAGCCAAGCTGGCCAAATTCATTTTGCCGCCGCTGTCGTGCAATGTGCTCATCCTGCCCACTGTCTCAGCTTTTCCAGGCTGCTGCACTAACTCTCCTGCACACATATTATTACCTCAGGGACACCGGCCTATGGAGGGCGACCCTTTTTCTGCCTCATGGCATACCTGAGACCTGAGCCCACTGCCTATTACAGCATTAGCTTTCAGAACATGTTATGAATTTCACAGAGAGCTTGAGCTAGATGCGCTTGAATTAGCTTTGACGGTGCACTTGTCATTTTGGATCTAGCTGCAAGATGGTTTATAATAATTAGATTCATTGAGCTATGAGCAGTGATATTTGTTTTTATTAGTACAGGCCAACACACAAAACATTTAGCTATTAATTTAGCAAATATTTTATCCAACTGGATAATCTTGATTTTCGTTATTTGGATGTAATTTGAGGTTTAGTTATCTTGAATATGTGACCCAGAATTATTGAGCATCTTTTTAGTGCAAAACAAAACGAAACAAAACCCTACATAAATAATTAAATAAAGAAATGATTTGAACTCCACACACATTCAAACTTGGATTAGCTTGAATAAAAGTATGCTAAACCCCAATGCCATTTAAAGGGACAGTATGTAGGATTTGGCGGCATCTAGTGGTGTGGTTGCAGATTGCAACTAACTGAGTACCTCTCAGCTCACTCCTCCCTTTCCAAGGCTGTGGTAACGTAAGCCGCCAACTGCAAAATTGTGGTAACGTCGTTTGCCTCGCTCAGAGGCTATCCTTACCATAATAACCAACACAGTCTCACGGGAAGGCGTATAAATACCATGACATTTAACAAACATTCCACGTGTCATTTGTATGCATTCTAGCATTTTGGCGTGTCATTTGTACTCCTCTTTGCGCGTGTCATTTTTTGGCCACACAAACGTCAGCAGTCTCCCGATTAGAAGTCCAGTGGTTCTTGGGCCCATCCACTTTCCCTCACCCACCATATAGTCTTTATTGCTGTTTATCACTAACTCTTACCGTTCCAATTATACTTGCGCATTAACGTGGCAATTATACGGTTTTTCGTGCGAACGGGCTATAATAACACTACTTTAGGAACTGAGGTTTTGCACTCTGCAGCTCACATTACCGCAGTCTCACAAGCGCGTCAGAGTTTCATGATGACCTTCAGGTAACATAAAAAAGCAAAAGGCCCTTCTCTTGAGCCAGTGCTTGGTTTGCCCATTCTCGGCTCCTGTAGAAACATGGCGGAGCAACATGGCGGACTCCATGAAGAGGACCCGCTCCCTATGTAGATATGAAGGGCTCATTCTAAGCTAACGAGAACACAACGATTCTTAGTTTCAGGTGATTATACACTACTAAAAACACAGTTTAGAATATTATATTACATATCTGCTGATAGATCCCCTGAAATATTACACACTGTTCCTTTAAAACAACCATGCAAACACAAGTGAAGACTTTTTGCCTTCCCCATACACCTTGGAAGAAGTAGGTGAAGTCAGAAATCTCTATTCTGCAAACACAAGCTTTTTATTTTTATCATGCAGAATAATGACCGTGACCCGCTGCTGCTGGATTAACATGTCTATCTCCCAAAGTTCTGTGGGGGAATGAATCAGATGTTGCTCCAAAATGTGTCAGTGCTCTATTATCCAGACAGTTTAACTACATGCAATCCTCCCGAGGTTCCTCCACCAGATTTAGCTGCAGATGCTGTTCAAACCTGTTGAAGACATAAAGCACTGCTGTCGGAGTGGCTTACAGGCACAAAGCGAAACACAGAAAGAGGATGAGTCAATCGTGCAACAAACCATGAGTGGAATGACCCAGACAGATTCTAGCAATCACTCAAGAACGTGTCTACAATCCGGGAGCAGGTTAACGAAGAAAACCAAACATATCCCTGTAGAACTGTGGTGGTAGACAACTGAGCAAAGCAACACAGCAGGTGACCCATTTTTCAGAGCAACATCGTTAGACTAAACTTGGCTTTAAATGGAAACACGACAGTGGGGGGTGCTGAATTAAGATCCCATCTGGTGTGAACTGAGACCTCATAAGTCAACAGTTAGTATGCAATATGATTTTTTTTATGTTCCGTATTGGGGTTAAAAGTCTATGAATTTTGCCGATTGATCTTTTCAGAGCAGATAGAATTCTCTCATTCTAACAATGCTAAAAATGTAATGTACTGACTGTCACCTTGGTGCAATAGATAACTCAAAGACCCTTTGCAAAGGGTTAGTCAGTGAACTGTTTCCTCGCATGACATCATACGTGATGCCCAGAGGTGCAGCACTAAAGGCATGCAATCATATGGTTTCTCTTTTTTTATTTTTTAGGTGCTAAATGTGAGTGTGTTGGAGGGGGAGCAGGTGACGGTGGAAGACACGGGTGGCCGAGAACCCTTCATCCTCGCCAACGAGTC
>CAKALG010042900.1:0-15088 GCA_916700815.1 Helicolenus hilgendorfi
GTTCTGGCAGTCCGATTGGTCGCAGGGACTGGTCTGCAGGAGGATCATTGGTGGAGGGTTCTCGCAGAACAGCCCGCTGAGGGAGGAGGAGATCACACAGGAGATAACTTATTCATAGAGCTTTAATGAGGTGATTTGCTGTGTCTGTATCCGCTGATAAAAACGTGTTTAGTTCTGTGTTTTGCAATACATTTGGAGATTGCATTGGTGAAGCTGGAAAGGTAATATTCCTGAAGGAAATGGACACGTTTTATCAGCATGACACGGCAAACACATTCTGTATTTTCCACTGTATCTTCTTGCATCTTTGAAACTCTGAACCTCTCTTTGAATTTCCTCTTTTTGCCCTAACGGCATCCATCTATCTGCTGCTGTCTGTCTCCTTTATTTGTTTCCTGCATACCTGTGACTTCCTCTCTCTCTCTCTCTCTCTCTCTCTCTCTCTGTCCCTTGTGATGAATTTGTTTCTCTCTGCTATAATTAACCACATGGAGCTGCATCTGCTGCACACACACACTCACACATATATACACACAGTGGGTCCAGACAGTCAAGTATCTGATTATGGAGCGCCATCTGCATCTCCTCCCAGTCTGGCCCTGCAGTGTGTCTGTTTGTGTCTGTTTAATCCATTTGCCGTGTTTCATGATGTGTTTCCACGGCGACTCTCACCTGAAACCTTCTTTGCAGACGCAGGTATAGCCGTTGACGGCGTCCACACACTCCGCTCCGTGTTGACACTTATTCTCCAGACAGTCATTATAGTCCTGCTCACAGTGTTGGCCCACATAGCCCGGTAAACACTCGCACCTAGAGAGACATGGGAATATGGATGGGATTACTGTGTGTGTGTATCGACAGGCTTTGCCTCATGATTACAGACGCTTTACTGTACATTGTTTTATCTATTGCCTCTGCATGGCTCTCAACATGATGACGGCTGAGCCAGTGGATCACAGTTAACAGCTCTTCCCAACTCGATGCGATGCGATGCGATGCGATGCGATGCGAACGAGCGAACATCAGATTGTTTCAGTTTTTCCCAATAAAGTTCCGTGTGTCAGTGAACAGGCGATGCGACGTGTAGCTTGTTTGAAAAAAAAAAAAAACTCACCTTTGCTCTATTTATGCGCAATTTCGCACACCTCCAACCTATTTTCACTGGTCTTATGACTTGGTTATCACTTGGTTTATGAAAAGCTATGTTAAGCTGAAAGGTTATAGAATTTATCTTAAGGTTAAAACATCTATAAAGTTTGAGGTACACAGTTTTTACATGACAACAGAAAATTAGTAGTAAAGGCAAAAGTAATGGTGAGAGAATGGTGATATGTTGCCAAACTGTACACACACATTTCAGCCAGTACTACAGGACAAGATGGGAATATTAGTCCAAGGATTACATGTGTTTGTGTAAGAGCTATTTAACAACCCTCAGATAAATTACATGTTTACTTGCAAACAAACAAGTGTTGTTTCCGTCTGTCTTTCTGTGTATTTTTCTAATCAAGAGCTCAAGTCCTGTGGCGGCGATGACCGTTCAGAATCTCCTCGTCTCACAAAAAAAATCCAGCTTTTAACATTTTGACCTCGCTGCTCCCGTCACTTTGTTGTCACTTTCTGTGATGTGACCTCTGACCCCTTTAAGTGCTGACCTCCCGCGAAGCTGTCACTCACCTGTAAGAGCGGCCGACATAGACACACTTTGAGTCGTGCTGACAGGGGTCGAAACCATGGAGACAGGGGTCAACCACCTCGTCACACAGGTCACCTGGAGACACAGAGAGAGAAAGCAAATATTTATTTATTTAGTAATTCAAAAAAAGCTTATACGTCAAGCTAAATCAGCAGGTGTATGTGTGTGTTTTGCTTTGTGTTTTAGGCAGATTACAGCATCATGCCACCAACCAGATTTTCAGAATAAGAGTGTAAAGGGAGAAGACAGAACATAGGAAAAAGGAGGGAGAAAGGAGGCGGGTGGAGGGGGCCAGTCTAACCTTTTCACATGTTCTTTCTGTCAGCTTCAAATGACAGCGGAAAAGAAAGAAAAACAACGGGTGGAAAAAGATAATTTATATATGTGTCTATCTTGTTCAAGGCCTCAGATAATGTGCAGTGGATGTCTTCATGTACACACACACACACACACACACACACACACACACACACACACACACACACACACACACACACACACACACACACACACACACACAGGGAATAGCATTATCAGCTTTTCTCAGAGCTGATGGAGAGGGGGGTTAATAGGCTGTGTAACAGTGGCTGCGCTCTACAGATGTACTCACACACACACACACACATACTCTCAGAGGGTGAGAAGGGTTAACAGTACGTGTAAAAGCAGGAGCTGAAATTGGTCATATGAAGGAAGAGGGGATTGAGGAAGGTCAAGCACATTTCCATCGTTCCCTGCCTGCTTTAATCTAATCGCGCCGCCTCACTCCCACCCTGTCTGTCTTCACCGCTCTCTTCTCAAGTCACTTTAAGACGCATGTTAAAGACAAGCAGCAGCACATTCATGATCATGTCCAATGGTTAAACCGTGGCTTTCTCTTTTTTGGAATGAAACTCTCCTGGGTTGTAGAAACTTTATATCAGCTGTTTAAAAGGTCTTGTGACCTTAAATCTTAGATTCCCCCCCCTCCATTGCAAATCTGACGTGACAGTCCTGGTTGCTGAGTTTGGAGAAAGCTAAGCGACTAGCGAAGGACTGTCCTCTTAATGTGACACCTGATGATTACGCCTCGGTTCACTGAGCTGAGTGGAGGTTCAGAGCCAGAGGAACCAGCTGTGTGTGTGTGTGTGTGTGTGTGTGTGTGTGTGTGTGTGTGTGTGTGTGTGTGTTTGTGTGTGTGTGCAACAGCTGTATGTGGTAAGGTGGCTGGCAGTGTGAGAGGCTGCTCTTTGCCAACAACGATAATGACATAGTGCGTGTGCGGGTGAGTGTGTGTGTATATTGACCGAGATCCAGTGTCAAAGGGGACCAGCTGTGTGTGTGTGTGCGTGTGTGTGTTTGTGTGTGTGTGTGTGTTTTAGAGGACACTGTCACAGATATAAAAACTTAACTTCCCAGTCAGCAGTTCAACTTCAACTTACTGCACCAACTGAGTCTCTCTCTCTCTCTCTCTCTCTCTCTCTCTCTCTCTCTCTCTCTCTCTGTCTCACTGCCTCTGCCCTTTATCGGCCCTTTCTTTACCCTTTTTCCCTCGCTATGTTTATTTTTCCTTTCCTTCTAGCACACAGTCCCTCTCTGCCATCACTCTGTCACTCCTCTCCTGTGTGATGGCTCTTAAACCTCCTGTAGGAGCAGTTTCAGGTCACTGCGGAGATGCTGTTCATTACTAACTTACCATCCAGTAAAGTGGAAAATATGATTTTGTATGTGTGTGTGTGCAGTAGTGGAGGGACATGGTGACCCTGCCAGCCTCTCAGGGGCAGAGACTGAGGGTTTCCGGAACATCTGAGCAGCGGCTGTCTGAGGGGCAGCGGCGAAAACAAATATTAAAGGGCACCAGAATGCTGAACGTTTTCTAACATGTAGGGCAGCTTATATATGGCACTGCATCACGTTGTGTCAATTTTAAGGCTACCCTAGAGGGTACTTCATCACATTTTCTCTCCATTTTCTCAACAGGAAGGCTACCCTAGAGGGCACTTCTTCACATTTTCTGCACTGGAAGGCCACCCTAGAGGGCACTTCTTCACATTTTCTGCACTGGAAGGGCACCCTAGAGAGCACTTCATCACATTTTCTCCATTTTCTCAACAGGAAGGGCATCCTAGAGGGCACTTTTTCACATTTTCTGCACTGGAGGGGCATCCTAGAGGGCACTTCTTTACATTTTCTGCACTGGAAGGCCACCCTAGAGAGCACTTCATCACTTTTTCTCCACTGGAAAGGCACTGTTGAGGGCACTTCATCGCATTTTCTCTACTGGAAGGACACCCTTGAGGGCATTTCATCACATTTACTGGAAAGGCACTCTAGAGAGCACTTTATCATGTTTTATCTACTATAGGGCCATAGGGTTTGTTCGAACATGGGAGCACCAAGGGTCTCCCTCCTCCGCTCCCCCCAAGTCCACCAGTGCTTCTGAGTGTACAAATAGACCGTGTGAGTGTGTGTACCTGTGTAGTTGGGTGGACAGATGCAGGTGTAGTTGTTGACTCCGTCGATGCAGGTGGAGTTGTTCTCACAGTCGTTGTCTTCACAGTCGTCTGGGTTTATCTCACAACGTTGGCCCTCGTAACCTGGCGGACACACACAACTACACACACACACAATGTGCATTATAAGATGGTGACTCGGCCAGATCTGAGCACACACTCCTGCTGCACAACCTGAAATAAAATCAATCAGACAGATGAATCAGCTGCTCTACTTCACTTCCCTTTAAATTCTCCTATAAGAGCTTTAAAGAAAAACAATTTAATCTGTATTCTAGTGGGTTTAGTGCTGGTTCTTACACACCACTGGAGCCACGGCATATCTATATTTAGCCTTCCAACAAGAGACACCATTTCATGCCTCATTTTATGGCAGAAATGAAATATTAACATGGCTTTTCAAAGTTTAAACTATTGCTGCTTCACACAAACCCTCTCTGACTGTTTTCTTCTGTGCTTAAACTTTGAGAAAGGCAGCAATCTCTTTAGATGCAGTCCTTTGATTCATGTCATCTCTGTCTTTGTTGTTGGGGGACGTTTCATTACTGAACACCAGAAGTCAAAGTTTCTCCAGCATCGATAAAAAACAACTTTAAAACAAACCCACCCAGAGCTGAGAAAAACATGCTGAGATAAGGTTTTTTCTAGCTTGATGCCACTAGAGTCAACACCTGGGCAACTCTAAAGGAATTATCAAAGCCTCATCCTCCCCTCCATTCATCTTCCTCCTCATCTCGCTCTCTCTCTCCCCCAATCTTTAGATTCATTTCGCCCTCCTCTCTTCTCTCCAGCTCTTGATCTCCTTCCCTTCTACCCACCCTCTTTATCTCAGTCCGGTTAACTCCTTATAATAGATCACACACACACTCAAAAACACACACTACCTTTAGGTACTGATCACACACAAAGTTTGATAAATCTGACCACAGCTGCACTCGCAGCTCGCCCTCTCTCACGACTCTCTCGTCTTCTGTTAGTCTCTATGTTACTTTTATTAAATGAAAAGCATTTTACAGCAAGGTCATCCTGGCACATTAAGCAAAGGGGAAGTCGTTTCAGCACAAGTGAGTCACATAGTATGAACCCACACACACACGCACACACACTAAAAGACGCTATTTTCTAATCTGACTTTGTTGCCTCACGGACTTTTTCTCACACTAACACACTTCTCTCTCTTCCCACACCATATAGTCATTGGTTCCCCCCACCCTGCCTGTCTGTTGAGCAATTGTTGACCTCTGAGGGGCACAAAGAGTCCAAACTAAGCCAACATAAGTTGTTACAGCTAACTTATTAGCATCCAGTTTCCTGCTTACACATCCAGCAGACACAGAACAACATGAACATCCCACTGGAGTCATATTTTTTGCCAAAACAAAGTCCAAAAACACTTTCCTTTTAGCTGTGGTCTGGTCTCCATCAGCCCCAATACAAAAAAATCTACTATATCTATCCCCGACAGGCTATATGCTGGCCAGTAGAACTGAAAACAATGAGCTAAAAGCTACACAGAGCTGGAGTAATGGAAAATGGAAAACCTTTCCGTGCAACATGTAATTGGATGTCTGTCTGCACTAACACAAAGTACACCTGTCTCGATCACAAACCTGCCAAGGAGAAACATGTACGATTCGTTCTATTTGAGAAATCATACGTTAACCCCTTATTGGCTTTGGGAGTGGTTGCATTTTTAATTGGCTTCATTTGGTTGTTACGTCATTAAAGTTGGGTTTGGTAAAGATTTTAGACATTTTTTTTTGCTATATTTGTTGAAATTCTCATTACATCCAGACAGCGATCAATAAATCAAATGCTCCGACAAAAAAAAAGAAAAATCTGTGGCTGTCGCAGGACTGTAATAAACACGTCCAATCATTTCATTCGGCCCGAATGTTTGGACAGACTATCTGCCAGCCTGCACTCATTACTCACCGGAGTCTTCCACAAGCTGTGATTACTAACAATAGCCATGTTCGTTGTTCACGTTCATTATGATATGTTTACGTTCGTAATTATAATTTTGGGGGAGTGGCTTTAGAAGGAGACCTGAAACGACGGACTATCAGTGTCGCCGACTTGGCGACTTTCTCGCTAGATCTAGGGACTTCTGGAGCTAATGCTGCTAGTTACTTTCATTGGAACAGAGTTGGCAACGCTAGGTTTGGTTTTTTGGTTGGATCATTTTTAAAAATCTACTGTACTCTTGCTAGTTTCTCAAGATCAAACACCCTGACTTTAAGCGGCCATTCGTCTGCATAGTCAGCTTTGACAGGAGTGAAGAAAGAGAAAATAAAGAGAAGGAAGAGGAGGAATGAGAAAGAAAGAAGAAAGAAAGTTTTCTCATGAGAATCAAATGACAAAGAAACACAAATTGACAGGGTCAGAGAGCACTGCTCCACCGATCAAATCCCAGTCTTGACATTTAAAGGATACAGTTTGACAAATGGGTTCCTGCTAAGAGCCAAGACTAACTGGACTTATTGAATATCCCCAAATGATGATATAACATGTCAAATTGTCAAAGGGGTCTGGTCTCCTGCTCGTTCTGTCTTCCTCTCTGTCTCGTTCTCTCTGTGTGTCTCAGAGGGCACCAGTTTCTACCTGTATTGGTATTAACATTAGGAGAAGATCTGTAAAGGGTAAAGAGACCCCTAATAGCATTACCACGCAGGACGTTAAAGGCCAGACGCACATCAAAGCTTTCCAAAGGGCAAAGGCCTTGTTAAGGGGCTCGAGGGGCAGACGAATCTGGTTTAGATATTTATGACAATTGTTTCAATCACAGTGGCTGTTTGTCATGAGTCTGGGAAAAAGAGGAGAGACACTGATGACCCTGGCAGTGACAAGGGTGCTCATGCATACACATACATAAACTTGCATGTGTGTATTAAGCATGCAGAATGTACAGTAATTCCATATATTTTATTTAACTTAAGCAATTTCACTTCTAAGGCTGCCTCCAGCCCTTTAACGAGTTTTAAAGATTGTAAAAAAAAGTGGTTTGGTTCACTTTAATGCCTAAAAATATTCATTTTAATTCAACACATTTCTAAATTTTGGATTGGTTTGTGGTCTACTACTTGAGTTATATTTTTTTCCCCCTGACACTATGTTCATATTAAGCCTAGAGGTGTGAAAAGCGAGTTTGAGATCCTGTATGAGCTCCACTCTCCGCTCCCTCAACAGCTGCCACTGAGAGGCCCTTGACCCCCAGCGTCTCCAGCAGAGCTGCTCTGCAGCCAGGAGTCAAACTGTGATTGTGTTGGGCAGCTCCCAGGTGTGAATGTGTGAAACTGTATGAATGTGAATCAGGGGTTACTGAAAAAGGAGCGAGCAAGAGTAGTGCGCTTTCCCCGGATGAATATAGATGGATAAAGGGGTCAAGCACGTTATGGACTGTGGGTTTATGCTTATGTTATACATCAGCTTAAAGTCCTGAACAGAAAACTTGTGATGGACGGCTTGTTTAACTGTTAACTGTTAATTTTAGTGGGGATTTATTTTTCAACTGTTCATATAAAGTATTTTGGAGGTAATTACATGCTACCGAAATCAAAATACCGAAATCGAGACTCCAAAACGGCAGTCCACAAACCAATAGTTGACATCATGGTGACTACGTCCACTTCTTATATACAGTCTATGCTTTGAACACACTGAACTTTTGCATGGTGCCGAACTGAAGCACAAAACACACAGATTCAACATTCACACTTATGTGCCCATGCTTATGTTAAAATGAAAAGTTCAATTTAACAGATTTCCCTTCTCTTTGTTCATTTAACATTGAAACCACAGCTTAGAAATGCATCACAAAATCTCAAAAAGTCTCCATCAAATGTAGGTTATATTATATTATATGATGTTTTACATCATTTGTGTGTAACCACAAAATAAATAACACACGTGTACGTTATGGGAACAGAGTGTCGACAGATTAATGCAGAATCAGTTGAGAAACACTCGTGTGGACACTGACAGAAGTTTAAAACATCCCTCTAAGCGAGTGAGGAGGTCAGAGAAGGCACGAGGATTTAATGAGCAGCCCAAATGGGGGTTCCTCCTCTGCAAAGTCGCCTCTCTTCCTGTCTAACTCTCCCCACCCCACAACACACACACACACACACGCACACACAGGCAGGAAAACACATCATAAGGTCAAAGTAAGTTGTTATCTCGGGTAATGCATTGTCCAGTGAAGTCTGTCCACTCTAATCAGGTTGTCTATATTTCTGGGGGCCGAGTAAAGTTAATTTTCCCTTTAGATGAGAATACAGGGTGAGGTTTTTAAACCAGCTCCACTAATAGAGAAGGGCGGCTGGGTAGAAAGGGCAATAAGATTTGACCCACAGCGTAAATGGATTCCCGAAGGACATCTTTGAAATGACACTTTCTTGTTTTATTCTTCTCAATCTCCTACATGCAGCATAAAAACTAAAATATGTTGCTGGGTTGAAATACAAAAGAAACTGTGCTGGAAACATTCAGACAGTTGGTTGGTTGGATAAACACACACACAAATTCAATCATTTTCCTTGTTAATATAAAACACATTAGTAAACAACAGATGTGTACCTGAAGTGGTCTTCATGGCCAGGATGGATGTGGCAGGTTCCTCCGTTAGAGCAGGGGAAACTAATACAGGCATTGATGGGTATTTCACAGTTTTGACCCTGGTGGAGAGCACAAAGAAAAATAGTTAATAATTGAACATTGGATAGTTTTCTTCTAGAAGTAATTTCACTATTCAAACAAAGATAGTTCTGGATGCATTCACTTCACTATATAATAAGTAAATCCTCCATCTGGTTCAACATTAAATTCTACTATCCTTCTCTGGCGTTCCTCACCATTTACACTGACAACCAACAAACAGTGGAGCTAATAAGCTACAGGCTAATGGTGGGAACAGCGGGCAACCTCCAGGTCTGAAAAGTGAAGCCAATGCTGAAGTGCCTTAGACTTGCATTCTTTCTAATAGCCAGCAGGGGGCTTCTAGTTGGTTGTGACCGGATCTCCATAAACAGATTCTGCATTCATATGAATCTATAGGCAACGGGACAAGATTTTGGTATCGGAAGCATTCTGATTTCTGTTTGTAGTCCGAGTAGTATTGACTAATCACGTTCGAGCAGGCTTTGGTTGAATGCAGGTAAACAGTCTGTCTGGAGAGCAAAAGAGGCGGAACAAATAGACAATCTCTGAAACCACCAGCTATCGTCTGATGATGATTTTGCCTTTTTTGGGGGTTTAAAATTAGCTTGGAAACTGACAACTTGCAAAACAATCTGGTCGTACGCATCGTCTCTCAACTCCAACTCCAATCTCCCATCTCAAGTTGCTCGTGACGCCTGTGAGTAGAGCAGCGGTGGATCTTTCACTGCATATCCTCATATTGAAGGAGTCAGGCAGTCTGGCAAAAAGAGCTTGTTCCTATTAAATCAAATATATACTGTATATGTGTATAAGTCTGGAAGGCCAGACAGTTACCATTTAGTTTTTTCAGTTGTAATTAACTACCAATTTTCTGCTTTGGGACCACACATCTTTTAATATTTAAGTTGCGGTGAAAGTAAATAGCCTGCAGAGAGATAGAGGGCTGAATAGTCTGGTTGGTAATCTAAAAAAATGCAGCAATTTCTCACCCAACTGCTCTACTTTCCCAATAAGCTTTCATTATTCTTTTTCTTTCTCCCTCTTACTCACAATCACAGTAATCAGCTTAAACACATGTGCATGTACTGTGCAGTATGCATGACGCAGCCTTGATTCATTGCTCTTCTCACCACACACCTGTTTTCCAAATAAACAGCTTTCACTAGAAACTGTATCACGTATCAGAGTCCTACACGTACACACCCACTCGCTCTGTCCACATCCAGCCCTGCGGCTGTAGTTTTAATTTCAAACCGCCGAACCTTTGGCCGCCAACACACCCACTTCCTCTGATCAAAGCGGAGAACAGGACGTTTATTCTTGCTTTCCTTCTCCATCCATCTTCATTATTTCCTCCTCTCTTTTCATTTTTTACTATAGATGTGTATTCACTCTCTCTTTCGTTCTACCTCTCCCTCTTTCTAACTATTCCTTTCTTTCTTTCAGATGTTTTCTCTCCCATACATCCACCTCTGTCACTCCATCTCCTGTAGTTTAAGTTTCTCTCACATCTTCCTCTCTCCTTCCTTTGTTCTCTGCTGCTCCTTCTTTGATTCCTCCAACACATTTTAATTAACGTCATCCCAGTGGACACAGAAAGGAAAACATACACTCAGACATGAACATGCGCAGACACGCACGCACGCACGCACTGTACACACACACACACAGTCCCTGTTTCCCAATCTGTGACCTTGGCAAGTGATGTTTTAATTAAAAGCCAGACTAAGGCTTTGCCCTCCTGTAAAAGCCTAAAGGTTATGAGGTGTGTGTACACATGAGGCCATAAGTGTATCGTTTAACTGCTTGCACACACACTCACACACCTACACACATACACTCCCATATATTCCACACACACACTCTTGCGATGCAAATCACCCCTTTGCCAGTAGATTTGCATGTCTTTCTTAACGCAGGGGTCTTGACAATTATTACACCCTTCGTCTTTTGATCAGTCGATACCTCCCAGTGCAGCCAGCTGCAGTCATCATTCCTCTATTGATGAACAGGTAGATACATTATGCATGCAAGGCCGAAGCTAAGCCTGATAATACTGCTAATACCACAGGCTTATGCAGCATGGCGATCCATCCAGGATACCTTTCACACATGCAGCCAATTCAACGAATCGGGGAGCAAAAGCAAGATTTTTTTTGCTGCTGTGCCACCCGGATTCCTTCAGAATACAGAGGAGCCACCAAATAATGGTTAATTATTTGACAGTATAGGTAGCTGCTATTAGTGATCAGGAGATAGAGTCATTGTCGAGGTTCAAGGATTGATTTGTACTGCTTCCACACCTGCTAAATTATATTTTCACTCTTGATGGTTCTAAGGGTTATCTCTTAGATATTCTTGTGGTTTGAGGTTAAGAGTGGTTATGTTAAGAGTGTTTTTACATCCCCCGACAGGGTCAGAAGTCTATCCTGGACGCACCGATTCATGTAAATATTAAACATGTTCAATATTTACGATGCGATATCCTGTTGTGTGTGGGGAACCCCGAGGACAGCCGATGACGCAGTCACGTGGGAAAGAACCATAGCTAATTGAAAACCAAGCTGACTGAGGAAGGAAGGAAAACCACAGCTGTCATGGCGGCTGCGGCTAATGCATGAGCTAATGCAAAACGAGAAGCATAAAGTAGTAGTCAGATGGACCTCAGAAATGGAGGACCACCTTACAAGTGTTTATTTTAACGTGTCTCCATGACTTCATCCATCCATCCTTCATGAATTTTCAGTACAAAGTAGTGCAAAAACAAACAAATTCTTCCTGCCCGTCGTCCGCCATGTTTGTTTACACTAAAGTCTAAAGTCACATCAATATTTACTTTTTATTTATTTTCTTTTTTATATATTTCCATGTGATATCTTTAATATTTAGTAAACTGTAGTGCTTTTAGGATGAAGAAATGCTGGTTTCTATTATAGACTAAGAACCAAATGTTACCTCAGGTCACCCCTATTCACTTCAAAGTGTCTCTACCTAGTGTCTCACCTTGAATCCATATGGACAGGTGCAGTGGTAGGATCCAGTAGCGTCAGACACACAGGTACCGTTGTTTTGGCAGGGTGCCGCCAGGCAGGGGGCGCACTTTGACATCAGGCTGATATCTACTGGACCTGAGACAGATAACAGAAACAGAAGCAGATGAGATTAGAAAGAGGAGGGGGGGAAGATAAGAAGACAGAGAGGGAGCAAAGGGAAGTGTCAGAGACGGGGAGATACATATTTAGTCATGTTGTGCTAAAAGGCTCTGCCACAGACTTCATTTAATGGATGGTGTGCTAAGAAAAGGCCTTATAGGATAAGAAAAGTAAGAGCTTAGGAGAGCAATAAATGTGATTTGTTTCAGAGGCCGTGGCACGTAGAAGCAGGAGGAAGAGGAAGAGAGTATTTGATTCAGTGTGATGATGTGAGGTCCCTCTATACCTCGACAAGAGTGTGATCTCAGCAGAGTCACAGTCCACTTTATACTCTCACTTTCTTCTGGAAAAACCTATACTCCAACAATTCTTCATGCACAGCAAACTACGCCCATGTGTTGCAGTTTCTTTGTACATGCAGGACCGTGGTTTTCAAGATGTATTTTTTTGTCCTGTGTGTAAAAAAAAGTCCTCTTTTAAATTATTTCCCCCTTTGGTGTGACAGCAGGGGAGCCCCGAGGCAGGTGATGTTAGAGGTCGGCTGCTCCTGTGGTCGGTTCTGTATGACTCAAATACAACTGAGGGGATGGAGTTTTTTTTTTTTTTTGCTCATTCTTTATCTATGAACATACTTTAGGAAAGTCTCTTTTAGAAAATAGCGTGCTGTATCACTGAAAGAGCAGATCAGTCAGTGATACAGCACAAACAACCTCACATACCATTTTAAACAACAGTCCTTGATACATACTTGATTGTCTGGCAAGTAAGTTTTCAGAAATAACAAACATAACAACTGTACAACAACTACTACTTTATATTTACACAAACACCTGGAGGTAACTCACTCAGAATAATATGATCAGCTTTAAAGCCTTCCTCTCCTAATCAAAGCTGTTAGCTGCCTCTGAGGCTGAAAATGTACCTGAAGTGTGTTATGGAGAATTGTTCTGTAACACTGACTAACCACACAAAACACTGATGTCAACGAATATAATTGCAATAAGGAGACATTGATACCGTAACACAGGAGACTAGAGAAGAATAAATATATTTTTAACAGAGAAAACCTCTTCTATTGGTCAACTTACTTTACTTAAGTTACCATTGTTCTAACTGACTGGCAAGCAGCTTTCATGTCATGATATAATGTGTACACACAAACACACATCCAAATAAGGAAACAAGGTATTTTTACAACATCGGCCTCTTCAGGACAGCTGATGAAGGGAGAAACAATTTAACTGTACTCAGGAAAACGGTGATTCGATAGGATAAATGATAATATTTAAAAATGACTTACACAAGTTCATTCAATATGTCAATAAACTGAACTTGTTTAAAAAGAGACAATCTCAGCTATGTGCTCTGAAGAGGTGGAAAGGCCACACAGAAGGTCCTGACATAAACACCAGAAATTTAATTACTTCCACACTGCTGCTGGAGCCAATCCCAGCATGCACTGGGTGAGGCGGGGTAGACCCCGGACAAAGTCACTGCTCTGTGACACAGCTGACACATTCACACTCACGTTGGGCCACAATGAGCAGTTTAAAGTTTGTGATTTTCAGAATGTGCATTTTATTGGACTACGCCAACGCCTCCTTGGTGTTGGGCGACTGTGCTAGCCACTGGTGTGTAAATATAAAACCACTGGCAGCCCTCCTCACCTAAAACACTGAAACTCGCCTTGAGACGGGATAAAAGTCTGACCGCTGGCCAGTAGACTGCCTAAAGACAAACCCCAGACCAGCGGAAGGAAAGTAAATCACACAGATTTACTTCTCCGCTGGTCTGAATCCTCTACTGGAACGCTACAAGGTCAAGAACAAAATCCTCCAACAATCTAAACTACATTAAAAGGGTCAAACTTCTTAAAAATCAGTACCTTGCTGAGATAATGTGAATGCAATGGAATAGACAGCTGTTCAGTTACATACTGCAGAAAAGGTCATAACACAGAACTGATTCACTCTCAGTATAACTGATATTCACATGATCTTTATATTTCATTTCTAAACACCTTTCTGTGCACTAATCTGACAGAATCCAGGGATTAAATCGGTGCCGATATGTGGACAAATAATAGAATACACCATCCCGTTCTCTTGTGCGGCATTTTATACCGCCGAGTTGAATATACTGCAGAAGGTGGTGGTAGGTAAACAAAAGGAGAGCAGTGAGCAGAATAAAAAAGGAGATGATTTACCTTTACACTGAAATCTGTTGAGTGGTGTTGTGAGCAGTAGCCTGTCGGCCATGTCAGGAGGTCCAGTACAACGAGCGATGCCTACAAAAACACAGGCATCAACTTTCACTTATACACAATATGAGATGTAAATAACTTTCTAGCAGCATCGTGATGGTGATCTTTGTTCTTACCAGGCTCTTTGAATCCAGCTTTGACCCACTGAGAGAGCCAGCGCAGGTCACAGTTACAGTACAGGGGGTTGGCACCTAGAGCCCTACACACAAACACACACAGTTTAAAGTATAATCCACAACGCTTGCATCCGAGACACTTATACACACAAACAGCGCTGCACTTACAGGTGGGACAGAGCGGTGAGGTGGTTGAAAGCTCCTTCTGGTATGGTTGAAAGGTCGTTGCCATGGAGAGTGCTGGAGGACAGAGAGAGAGATAATATTATGTGAATATTAAACACAAACACTGACCTTGTTACGATTTCAAGAGGTCACTTTTTGACTCGTTGTTAATTTTAATTTGTAGTTAATTAATTAGATTAATTATTCTTTATAATCACACTTTTTATAGCAAGGAGAATAATTTGACCTTTGACTTCAGCCCAGGATGCTACTAATACTACTATCACTGCTATTTCTTTATCTACTTCACTCATACTATATCTAATGCTGCCACCATTACTTCCACTACTACTGTACTTATATTGACACAGCTGCTTGTATTAACTGACTGCTCTATATTTAGGCTAAAATGGTGAAGCTGCGTTTAAGGCAATACCCATAGACGACGCCACTCATGACTCATTTTACTTTTACACTGAATATCGGCAACACTTTATAATAACCATCCTTTATAAATGGTAGATTGATGGTTAATTTTACTTAGT
>CAKALG010042902.1:0-18246 GCA_916700815.1 Helicolenus hilgendorfi
CTACCAATCCTCGTCGTCTGGGTCCACTTCTGGAACCCTGGCCATCACCAACGAGAAGTTAACCATGCAGCACCTGAACGACCGCCTGGCTAGCTACCTGGAGACGGTGAGGAATCTGGAGAAAGCCAACGGCATTCTGGAGCTCAAGATCAGAGAGACCATCGAGAAGAGAGGCCCCTTGGATGAGAAGGACTTCAGCAAGTACAACGCCACCATCATGGATCTGAGGTCCAAGGTGAGTAAATGAAACAATCAGGAAATCTTAAAGGTATAATATGTAACAGTTGTTGGTTGCTGTTTGTTAACACACCTCAAAGTTGGCACCCTCCTCTATGGGAAGAGAGAGCTGTAGAGTGAATGAAGAGAGGGAGCGGCGTTAGTGAGAGCAAAGCAGTGAATCAGAGAAATAAAACATTATTGTTGAAGCACAGAAACGTCCCGAACACAGAAAAATAAGAAGAAAAGAGGAAAAACAAGCTACATATACAGATACAGACACCACCACACACTTCTAATGGGTCATAAGTGATGATTGAGAGAGATTTTATTATTTTGGTCTATACATGTTTTTTTTTAGAAAATTCCTAAATAGTATACCTTTAATGAGACTTAATGTGTCTTATTTAGTCACTTAATAAAAAAAAAAAAAAGTAATAAGAGAGAAAAAAAAGATTTCTTTATATCATGTATTTAACAACATAATGCCAAGGATAAATCTGGGTCTCCTTAGGTGTTCTGTTTGTACAGAAATAGTAGTGTCTCCAAGTAAAGGAAATGGTCATTTCACGCTGGTGCAAAAAATATTTCTCTGATATAGCTTCCCGTTGTCATTCCCAGGGCATTAAATACCGCGGCTTTGTCACGGCCGTTGGTGTGTGCTACCGCCACCCTTACCGGCACCTTTTAGTGGCAGTATGAAACACACCAGGCGTTCCATTAACTAAAATTGATGAGGAGACCGCTGTTTGTGTCCCGTGCATCACGTTACAATCAGCTGTTCGTTCTTGTCCCGTGTTCACAACGTTCAGCGTCATTGTCACTGTACACACATAGTAGTTTTCTTTCCTAAACCTAACTATGGTGGTTTTGTTGCCTAATCCTAAAGTGACGCCAAGGGTAACTATTGTGGTTTTGACACCCAAAAAAAAAAGTGACGCCAAGGGGTGTGACAAAGCAGCGGTATGTAACAAGTTGGGATGAGCATGTGTTACATAATTAGAGGTAGCTATAGCAAACTAATGTTCATAAATATCTGTTAAATTGTAGTTTTTCTAAAGAACTCTTTATGCAGAACTTTTTATTGACCAAGATCTCAATCCTCTGTCCACTTTCCTTCCCTTGAAAATGTCACTTAATGTAATGTTGGGGGGGAAGAAATCATTCCAGGCTGAAGCACTTTTTTTTAATTATTATACATCCTCTCTCCAACATGTTCATGGATCTCTCCAACTAACTCCTTTCACAACATTTATTACCTGTAGTCTCACTCTTATCTTTGCCTCCATGTCAAGCTATGAGAGATAAACTTCTTTGTTCTTTTACGACTTTTATGACAGCTTGTTATCAAAGTCAGTTCTTCATCTTTACAACATATGAAACTGAAAATTACAGTTTGCAGTCCATCAAATTGACTGTAGGAGAATAGTGTGACTGCAGTTTCTTTGTCTTTCACACACTGAAATATATCAAAAATGATTTCACTTCTTTCAGATATTTGGCATGATCAAGGAAAACTCGTATCTTGCTATCTCTGTTGACAACGCAAGCCTTGCTTCAGACGACTTCAGAGTCAAGTGAGTGTTCAGGTTTGCATAGAAAAATGAAACAGGCTCTCCATCCAACATCCAACATATATCTGATATACAGTATGTATCGTTAGGATGGAGAACGAGATGTCCATGCGTATGATGGTGGAGGCTGATGTGGCTGGACTGAGGAAGGTTCTTGATGACACCAACGTTGTTCGCCTGCACCTGGAGAGCGACATTGAGTCTCTGAAGGAAGAGTTGATCACTCTGAGGAGGAACCACATGGCGGTGAGGGGCACTGGTCAGAAATTATTTGTATGAAAACAGCTGCATTTGGCCTAATCTAACTAAACGATGGGAGAGCGATATAAAGAGAAAAAAACATATTCAATATTCCCAATACTATTGTAAATATAGTACCTCTTTGAACAGGATAACCCCTCTAACCATGTTCAGGAAATCACTCCCTGACTATTTCCCCTCTCAACAGGATGTTGAGGAATTGCGTGGCCAGATCACCCAAGACGTCCATGTAGATGTCGACGCTCCTAAAGGACACGACCTGGCCAGGATCATGGATGAGATGAGGGCTAAGTATGAGAAGATAGCTCTGAAGAACCAGGATGAGCTCAAAAACTGGCATGAAGCTCAGGTAATTCGTCAAGCCAATATTTGTCAAATACATTTTGGGTTGAATACCCTTACAAAAAAAGAAGTATACTTCAAGTTTATTTTACGAAGTAAACGTAAGTGTAGTTAAAGTACATTCCCAAGTATACTGTATGTAATAAGTAAACCGATATCAATGTACTTGTAGGGTACTTGTAAGTGTACTACTTCAATACTTGTTAAGACTAAAATGGCCCACTTTTTAGTTAATAAAAGTATACTTTTAAGTATACTTTTGGTGGATGAAGTACCTGAAAGCCACACTTGAGTAAAAGTACAGATATCTAAGAAAATGAATTTAGTAGAAGTTAAAGTCACCTATTAGAATATTACTTGAGTCAAAGTTTAAAAGCATCTCATGTTTTCTGTACCTAAGTATCAATCATAATTAATTTTCTGATATCAAATTTGCTTAAGCATTAAAAATAAAAGTAATATATATATGAATATATATAAATGTAAGAGTAGTAAACTTTGAGTACACAATTACATCCAAGTTGTATTTTGCACTCCCAACTATGAACTATACAAGTGAACTTATAGGTATACTGCTAGTTATATACTTGTAGCCCACTTTTTGATTTATGAAAGTAGACTTTAAAGTACACTCAGTAAACTACTAGTTTAATAGTTTTTACTGCAATTACACTTGTAAGTTTTCTTTAAGTTAACTTATAGTACTTCTCAGATAAGTACATAAGTACATAAAAAGTACACTGAGGGCATACTCTCTTATTTTAAGTTTAAAATAAGTATACTAATAGCACACTTGAATAAACTTCTTCTTTTTGTAAGGGCATAGCTGTGTTTGTTGAGTACCTTTCCATGTGTACTATATGTATTTGTATCATGTATCCAGATCACAGAGGTGCAGAGCCAAGTGACTGAGAGCACAACAGCTCTGAAGGAAGCCACGACTGTGATATCCGATACGAGGAGGAGGTTTCAGGCACTGGACATTGAACTGCAGTCTGCACATAGTATGGTAAGAACATTAGTGATTAGTGCATAATTATCCTACAGACACGATTGGCATTAAACTTTTTACCTAACACTCGGCAAGAAAGCCCAGAAAAGACATTCCGTCTCCCTACTGCATCGATCAACTGCGTAATCGAGCTTTTTTCTTCGCCTCTTGACAGAAAGCGTCCCTGGAGGCCACCCTGCGCGACATCGAGATGCGTTACAACATGGAGATGGAGAAGTACAATGCGATCATCCTGAGGCTGCAGGAGGAGCTCACTCAGATCCGCACCGACATCCAGCACAGCACGAGAGAGTACGAGCACCTGCTCAACATCAAGGTGAAACTGGAGGTCGAGATCGCCGAGTACAGGAGGCTGCTGGACGGCGAGGCCGACTTCGTGTGAGTATGAGGAGAGGAGGCAGAGAGTTTTGGTGAAACGGTAAAAAAAAACTGCTCGTTCGTACCTTACCATTGTAAGCCGACTGATAGTGCAGCTTTGTTCGTCTCAGGGGAGCTTTTGCAAATTTGATTCAAATTAGCTTCACGCAAACACGAATCGACGTTGATATGGAAAGCAAAAGTAGTTAATCTGCTTCAGTACAATACTCCTCCCATGACTTTCATTCCAACTGCTTCATTTCAGCATGTGGATACCACATAACTTTATATTTGATGCCAAGTATAGTGACACAAAGGATCTAATTCAAATGTATGAATTAGGAATACATTTAGTTTTACTCCTTACAAAGAACTACTCTGTATTGATTTTACTCTTTTGTTCATTTTTCCAGACTCGAGGATGCAATTGATCCAAAGATGGTCCAGACCAAGGTGGTGACAGTCACTCAGACTCTGGTGGATGGCAAAGTGGTGTCAGAGAGCAAGGACATCAAATCCAGTGAAAAGGCTGTCGCTAATTAAAACACTGGAGGAAAAAACCTTTGTAACAAAAAATAAAATGAACAACAAAAAGTGTAACATTATGCCTGTGACTTCTTTTTTGTTTTTGTTTTGAAAAATTGATTATTGGACATATATTATTTCATATTCATAATTCATAAATCCCTTAAAGAAATATATAGACGCTTTTGGAAATAGGCTTATTCGCTTCTTTGTCGAGAGTTAGATGATAATATTGATACCACACTGGTGTCCTTATATTACATATGAAGCTACAGCCAGCAGTTAGTTTAGCTTAGCATAAAGACTGGAAAAAGGGGGGGGGTGACGGCTAGCCTGGCTGTGTCCAGAGGTAACAAAATCTGCCTACCTGCCTGCCTACGCTCAATAATTAACATATTAAATAACATTATATCTAGGGCTGTCAAAGTGAATGCGATAATAATGCAAATTTGATTTAACGCCACTCATTTCTTTAACGCAAATTGTGATTTTTTTGGTTATAGGTGGCTTACAGTAGTTTTAAAGCTAAAGTGAAGATACTGGCATCATATCAAACTAGAAAACCTAAGGAATCCATTGGTACCAACAATGTCATACCAGCTTGTCGCGATGCGGATAAATAACACTCCAAATTACACAACATTTTGAATTTGTGATTAATCGCAATTAACTTGCAATTCTTGAAGATTTAAAGTAAATTAATATCAAAACATACGTCACATAACTATCACACCCTCTAATAGGCTACTCTATCAAAAAATAAGCATAAGTCAAATATACTTAGACCCTTCTGTATACCTCAGTATAATGCCGGACACACACTACACGAGAATCAAGCCAATTTTTTGATGGTTCTAAAGATGATCTTTCCAGATATTCCTGTGGTCTGAGGTATGTTAGGAGTGTTTTTTACACCCCCCGATCGGTTCGGAAGTCCATCCTTGCCGCACCGATCTCAAATTGTAAATATTAAACATGTTCAATATTTACGATCCGATATCGTGTTGTGTGTGTGGAACCTTGAAGACAGCCGATGACGCAGTCACGTAGGAAAGAACGATAGCCGATGGAGAACCAAGCTGATTGAAGCATAAGGACAACTACCGCCGTCGTTGCGGCTGAGGCTAATGCATGAGTTAATGGAAAACTCGAAGCCTAGTTGTAAGATGGACTTCTGAACTGGAGGACCAACTTGTTAATTTGTAGCTGTTTATTCAACATGTCTCCATGACTTAATCCATCCATCCTTCTGGAATTTTCAGTACAAAGTTGTGCAAAAACTAACATTGCTAACATCCGCCATGTTTGTTTACACTAAAGTCACATTTAATCATAAGAGATGTCGCAAGATTTTTTTTTTTTTTTTGTCGGGACTCATAATTTAGTGTGGGCCAGCCTTAAGTCAAGTATACTTAGACTTTTCTGTATACTTGTCAATATAAGCCAAGTATACTTAAGTATAATTTTGTTAAGTATATCTCTCTGATAAGTACATAGGAAGTAAACCGAAAGTATACTCTCTTATTTTAAGTTTAAAAGAAGTATACTAATAGCACACTTTGTACTTACCTCTCATCTTGCTCCTAATTGGCCTCACCTCCCCAGTGTATTTAGTCTCCCCTGTCTCTGTGCCAGTTCATCTTTGTCCCCGAGTCTAGTGTTCTTGGGTTTTCTGAACTTAGCCTGTTTTTACCTGACCATGTTTTTCACCTTATCCTTGTCGGCTCTGGTTGCCTCTACTGCTCACCTGTGTACCAAACCTGTTTGGCAAGTAAAGACTGTTCGATTGCACCTGCCTTGCTCTGAGTCGTTCTGTTGAGTCCTGTTTTTTGCTCTGTGGGTGTTACCGGTCGGAACAAAAACACAGGATTAAGATGAAAATGATCATATATCATTTGTCTTCTTCCTTGTTATTCACAGAAACACTGATGGCTGTCTGGCGTTCTGCCATCATCCCCCCCAAGTCTGCTGTGTGTGCGGGAAATTCTTCCAGCTTCCGAGAAATTCACATTCTGACCTGCCGTTCTTTAGCCTTATCCCATAATAAGCAGCAGGCCTCTATTCCCATGCCATGTCCAAGCAGTCTGCTGCTTTCTGTTTATTTACATTCACATTAGTCCGTCTAGTTCCAGCGTGCTCTTTGATACAAACTGACCTCTTTTGGTCTCGGTTGAATCACCGCATGACTTTATGTTAATAGGCTTTTGATACGTTGTAGAGATGCGGGAAGTGACAGATTTCGATAATTGGCCGGGACATTTTTGGACAGTTGGGGAGGATTATACAGCATGAACTCAACCTTTACCAATCAATCCACCATTCATCATCATAATGTCAGACAGCATCATTAACCATTCTGCCAGATCCAAATCAAGACTGGTTTCACAACTACATTTTACAACCAACAATGGTTTCCTAATTTATGCCAGTTTACAGTGCAATTTGGAATGCCCCACGGCTGTTGTTGTGTAAAGTGTGCGTGACTGCTGTGAGCGTCTCCTCCCAGTCTCCCTATCTTTTGTTGTGGGTGAAGTCGTAAAGCTGTCTTCCCAAACACTCTGAGCCTTTGTGGTAGCTGGGCTCTGTCACTCCCCACACTTCGTATTCTGGCCTCGCTGACAGAAGCTGGGCAGACAGACCAGAGAGACTTCCATAGGGAATTCCATAGAAAGAGTAGAAAACAAAGGATGGTGGGACTTATAGACCTACAGTAGGAGATAGATGGGGGGGTGGGGAAAAGGGACACAAGTGCATGTCTGTGCTGCATGCCTATAATTCCTCAGGCCCTCATACCTTTCTGTCAGCATAGAGAGGGAGGGGGCCCACTGAGGATTCACTGTGCTTAGTCATTAATCACCAAAGAATCTAAGCAACCTGAGTAAAACTGGACGCAACACAGCTAGTAAAATACAATAGCTTACTCCAACAAATTCTCACTCTCAAAAACACACACTTGTCTCTCCTCATCTCTCGCCTCTTTCATTATTATTTATATTCATATAAATGGGATTTATGGTGCTGTTGGATTGCTGCTAGACCGCCCCGTTAAAGCAACAGTTGGTAGAAATGGAGCAAATATGATTAAAAAAAAGTTGTTTTTATAACTTTTTAATTCACTATATCCTGACAGTAGTGCATGAGACAGGTAATCTGAAAAAAAAAATGATGTGCCTCTGTGTCCTCCGGTGCTCCTAATGGCATCTGCAAGATTTCACAGATCGGAGGAAAACAACCAGTCAGAGCTGATCTGGATTTTGCCTTCCAGCTGCCGTTTTTGAGAGCCACGAGTCAATCACTCGCGAACTCCGACTGTAAAATGAGAAAGTTTGTGACCGGGCAGCCATGTTGATATCTCTTGAGGAAATAACAAGCACCGCCCACCAGCCAATAGGAACGCTCTCTCTCTCTGAAATTACCTGTGATTGGCCAAAGTCTCCCGTCGTGGGCTAGATTTTTTAAAGCCTGAAAACAGAGCCATGAGGAGATACAGAAGTCTTTCTCAGAACACTTGAATTACAATATGCTGAAAGGTTATTATGGAATTTTTGCCCAATGCTGCCAAAAAATTGTTGCCTACTGAAGCTTTAATACAGGTTTGTGCGGGAGAGAAAACAGTTTTTAATTGCGGTGAAACTGTTGTTTTTGAGTGGCTGAACGACGAAAACATGGACTGAAAAAGAATATTTCTGCGAAAATAAAGTGACGCAAAGGGGTGTGACAAAGCGGCGTAGTGTGACGAGTTGGGATGATAAGGAGTTGTAACCATATGATCTGTCAGGGCGGTGACATGTGATTCTTAATGTGCCGCCCATATAGTCATCCCTAAGCGTCTGCAGCCAAATCTCAGAGAAATGTTGCAATCCCCCAAAAATGTGACTGCATTTGACGTGTTAAATTTGAACTCCTGATACCAAATGTTGCAGGGACATTGCATCACCCGGAGTTTAGAAATCCGTGAACCGCCTCCTTTTTCGTTTGACAGAAACTCAGATCCTTTTATTCAAGGCCAGTAAAGGGTTATCATCAACAGCTATCATGAGTTAAGATAAACAGTTTGCGCTGGAGCGTAGGAGTTTATTCAGAACTGAGTCAGGCCAGAAAGCCACTGTTTCATCTCTTTCTCCCTTTCCCCCAGTAAAACATTTAACAGGCTCAACATAGATAGACCATGAATCATCTCTCACGCTCTCTGTCACACGAAAACACACATTCTTGATGTTTCCCTCTACCCCACACATCTGGTGGGTGTGCCGGGTGTGAGTCAGTCCAGTGCTCCCAACTTGCTGGGCCTCCTCCCAGTGGGAGTAAAAGGAGGGGAGAAGTGAGGGACCAGTGGTGGAAGGAGAAGGGTGTGGTGTGTGTCTGTGTGCAGGACAAGTTTGGGAGACATGAGGACAGCAAGTGAAGGGCGGGATAAAGTAACGGTAAAGTAAATGGAGAGAAATGGAAGCCGTGACAGGAGAAATGAAGTACGCCGGTGGAAAAACAAATAACTGATTAAAGCTGCTTAGATGCCCTGTAATTGTCAGAATAAACATTCTAGGTTAGATGCATATAACAGGCTGCCCACAGGAAGTGTTCACAATCAAAGGCTGCAATCAAAATCCAATCAGTGGCGAGTAAATGCTCTGCTCCCTGACGTCTTGAGTCACCAAAAACGAGATCTTTGGCCTCTCACAACATCACAGAACATGACAGACCAGTAAACAAACTAATGTCACCTTAAATGACTTCTGGGAACAGAAAATCTCTTTTTTTTTTAATAAGTTACTGGAAGTCTTGCCACTGGTGCGAGCTGCCAATGAGCTTAGAGCTGCGGAGGTTGAGGGCATTGGAGAGGTGACGAACAAAAAAGGTGGTGAAAAAAAAGTGAATGTGAAGAGGAGAAAGGAAGAAATTGAAAGAGAGTGATAGATGAAAAGAGGGAAAACAGGAGTGTGGGAGAAGGGAGATGTGTAGGTGGCAGAGAAGGAGGAGGAACAGAGGGCAGATTTAGTAAGAACAGAACTGGGCAGTGTGCCACCATCCAGCCACCGTTTTCTCTGTCTATTTTCATTTTCCAGTCCTGTAGCGTGGGGAAAGAGAGAGAGAGAGATGGAAATCCATTCCCAAACTGAAGAGCCGAATTGGCTGAACTTGTTGAATGACTCATTCGTCTGGTTTCCGTGGAAACTAACCACAAAGAACTTGGTGACCAGAAAGTCGCAAGCCGTACACCCAAAGGAGTAAGATGATTACCGCCTATGCTCTGCTAAAAATACAGCGGTGCAGCTCTCTGGTGTGGATGAATCCGGCCTGAAACAACTTTTGCAGGAAAAAATGTTCCAAAGCTGAGTTCAACGAGTTAAAACACTTATATCCATGAACGTTTGTTCCATCCCTTTCAAACAAGGGGCCTTTTTGATTTGCGTTATCCGAAGCAGTTTCATTAACCTTGACATTTTTTCAATGAGTAACCAACTCACATTCCAGAGCAAAGGGTAAATGATTAAAACTGAAAGTAGGACTGTGCTGCTCTGTTCGAAGGTGAATGATAAAGTAGAGAGGATACAGTATAATTCACTCATTCATTCATTCAAACTTTATTTAAATCTCGAGAAATCCTTGATGTTAAAGGATATATCCTGATTAACAATAACTAAGAGATTCTTTGCAGTCGTGCTGGAGGACAGGACAATGCCATCTAGAGTAACTAGATTAGTTCACCTCCAAAATGCTTTAGATAATGTGTTTTGGGGGTGTTCGGGGCCAAGTACAATAACTTCAGTTTTGTCTGCGTATAATATCAGGAAATTGCAGATCATCCAGGCTTTCATGTCCTTAAGGCATAATTAAAGTTTAGCTAACTTATTGGTTTCATCTGGCTTGCTCTATAGATATAATTGGGTATCATCTGCATAACAGTGAAGTTTATGGAGTGTTTTCTAATGACATTGCATTCACAAGGAAGCATAAGGTGAATGAAAGTGGTCCACAGAACCTTGTGGAACTCCGTGACTAACTTTGGCGTGCATAGAGAATTCATTGTTAACATGTGAAAACTGGAATCGATCTGATAAATAAGACTTAAACCAGCTTAATGTGGTTCCTTCAAAGCCAATTAAATGTTCCAGTCTCTGTAATAGGATGTGATGGTCAATGGTGTCAAATGCAGCACTGAGATCTAACAGGACGAGTACAGAGGCAGATTGTTTGTCTGATGCAATTAGAAGGTCATTTGTAATATTCACTAGTGCTGTCTCTGTGCTATGATGTACTCTAAATCCTGACTGACAATCCTCAAATAAGTAGTTGTTATGTAGAAAGTGGGGAAGGTGGGGTCTAAGAGACAGGTAGATAGATGGCTTAGATGAAGAGATCATTGAAGTCAATTTGTGGAGGTCGATGGGAGAAAAGCAGCCTAACAGGTTTACAGCTGTTTCTAAGGTTCCTAAGTTTGAGAATAAATCGGTACCAAATGACATAAATGATCATTTAAAAAAAATGTTTTTTAATGTGATAGAAAGTCGTACTGTGGTTTTTAATATCCTCCTGATGCCAACTCAGGACATGAAAGTTCAGTTGAAGAAAATAAATTAAAACGGCTATCAATCTTTTTTTCTTTTTTTTCATGACAACCATGGCACTTTGCACAGAGACCTCTTTGTTTCCTTATTAATTCCTTTTATCTAACCCCAGTTAATCCACTTACTGGAGGATGCTGTTCGAGAGGGAGCTCCAATTATAGAGATTGTTTGGGAGAATTTTTTGATGGGAGGAATTCCATCGCAGGAAGGGAGAGGCCGCATTTAAAAAGCTGAAGGTTGGAATGACCCTCTGTCAAATCGGCACGCCTATGAGAGATGAAACATAAATGCAATTACACACACACATATACACAGTTCAAAGACACCTACACAGGCACGCCTGCATGCTTCATTTTCTTGTCCTTTGCTAGGATACAAAAGGCCTATGTAACATAATCTTGACAAAGCTTTGGTTTCCATGTGAAATCTAAGTAAATGATGCAGAGACAAAGTCTGCCTATAGTGGAAGCCCCTTTTGTGATTGAGGAGCATGAGGTCAGGTATCTGCTGTGCAATCAGAACAGCAGAAAAGCCTGATCTTGTGTTCTCAGCAACTTTAATATGGTATGCTGCTGAACTGACTTCTGTCTTGACTGGTATCTTTAAAGCTGAAGTAGGCGAGATTGGAGCAAATGTCATTTTTATAAAACGGTCGCTACATCCTGACAGTAGTGCATGAAACAGGTAACCTGAGAAAAATCATGTGCCTCTGTGCATTGGCAAGATTTCACAGACCGAAAGAAAACAAGCAGTAAGAGCTGATCTGGAGTCTGCCGTCCAGCTGCTGTCTATGAGAGCCGGCTGTCAATCATTTGCAAACTCCGACCAAACGGTCAAACTAGGCAGCGCTGATCAAATATGAATCAATATTATGTTATGTTAATGCCTATTTCTTGCCTCAAATGTTTTCAGAATCATCTTGTAGTGCACGGTTTAGCTGTAAAATGAGAAAGATTGTGACGCAGCCGCCATTGTAAAATCTGTTGAAGGAACGCCAAGTTCCGGTCACATGACCGGAGCACAGGCAATTGGAACGCTCTCTCTCTGAGATGACCTGTGATTAGTCAAAGTGTCCCGTCACGAGCTACATTTTCTAAAGCCTGAAAACAGAGCCATGAGGAGGTGCAGAAGTCTAGTTTTCTCTCAGAACACTTGAATTACAATATGCTGAAAGGTTATTATGGAATTTTTCTGTTATCTGTTTAAATGACTACACGTCTGTTGCCTTAACATCTGTTGTAATGAAAGTGCTTTAGCGTATATTATGTAAACCTCTCTCCAGTGCTGTGCTAGATTCCAATCAGTTTGTGTACAGGGTCAATATCAGTGGATGATGCTGTATCTCTATGTCTCCACTCCATCTTGCAGCATCTAGATGCGCCTGCCACCTTCACTCGTGTGCTGTTCATTACAACACACTTTTACAGCTGAGTTTCCACCAGTCTGTATGTCTCTAAGTCTTGGACTTCTTACTGGGTAGAACACAGGTCGTCAAAATCAACAATAGATTTTCAAACTCATTGACCATAAGCACAGGCGCTCCTCGGGGGTGTGTCCTGTCACCACTGCTCTACTCATTATACACCAATGACTGTATTTCACACTCTGACAAAAAGATGACCAAGTTTGCTGATGATACAACTCTGGTGCGACTGGTTTCCTGTAACGATGAGACAGCTTACAAGAACAAGGTCTCCTCTCTGGTCGACTGGTCCAGCAATAACTATCAGGAACTATCAACAAAGCTAAGGAACTTGTGGTGGACTTCTGTAAAAACCAGGGAGAGCTTCCGCTGGTCATGAACAACCAGGTGGTAGAGAGAGTTAACCATTTCAAATTCCGGGTGTTGTGGAATTTCAAAATTCATTTACACCTGGGTACTACAATCTCCCCTCCCCTGAAATGAGAAAACAACTCCACCATCATCCAGAAGAAAGCTCACCAAAGATTATTCTTTTTAAGACAGATTGTCTTAGTGTCAAAGGTCGCAAATTTTCAGTTCTACAGAGCAGTAATAGAAAGTGTGCACACCTTCTCAATAACTGTATGGTATGGCAATTCTACAGCCCATGAGAAAAAAGTGATGGACAGAGTCATGCACACAGCTTAAAAAATGATTGGCTACATACTCCCCAACAATGTCTGAGCTATACCACATCTGCATCTAGCGGAAAGGATTGAACATTTTGAAGGACTTCTCACACCCTGAAAACACTCTATTCAGCCTTCTACCTGCAGGTAAAAAATTACACAGTATTAAGACTAGAACATCTCGCTTCCACAATAGCACTTATCCTGAAGCAATCCTAAATGCTTCACCGGCTGTATAAGCGAGCACATGCACTTTAACTTGTCTCTTTAAGGGCATGAACCATGTGGTTGCACTTTTGTATTTATTGTATGGCTACTGTATTATAATTGTGGCAGTATGTTTTGTTTTGTTTGTTATGTGATTATATGTTTTATTGTTGAGCGCACCAAAACAAATTACTAATCGACTGCGGTTAATATGGCAATAAATTATTGAATCTTGAATCTAGAGTGAGAATGAGGAACACAAGGGGTGTGAACTAAACCACTGACTGAGGCTTCTCTCTAATGGTTAGTAGTAAATCCAGGAGGATTTAAGAGGGGAATGAGGGGAATCTAGTGGTTTCCCGCATAATAATATTTATTTTTTTAGTTTGTTACATTCCCACAGGCTGGATAGGAATATGTTTGTGTTCAGCCTGGTCTCCAAAAAATAACGTTCCCATACAACGAAACTGCATTGTCAATGACATTTCAATGGAAATGTATTTTCGCTCAAATTACTTTGTTTGTACAGTGAAAATGACACTGAACAATGTGAACACTGGACGAACAAATGAATGAACGAACAGGTGATTCACACCTCCGCCCAGTGTGTGTATTTTTACCCTTTAAACTACGTCACCACACTCCTGGGAGCACTTTCTTGGATGGGTGTACATGGTAGTTAATGGAACGCCCGGTTTGTTTCATACCGGCGCTAAAGGGTGCGTTGTGCGGCAGTATCGAATGTCGATGGCCGTGGCAAAGCCTTGGTATTCCCCGCCATGGGAAAGAGAACAGGGTGGAATCAACACATAATTGTATACAGTTTATAACCTCACACACACATTAAAAAAAACATTACATGAACAACAAACCTTGTCATAGCCCAATAACCAGTTCCCCGCAAGCTACAGCCTCCTATACACAACACATCCTCGGAAACATATCACGGTTGGTTACAAAAGCATAGTACTCATACTCAACCCTAAGACGTAGAGAGACCAGCCCCGTGAACAATAACTCATGGTTCACCAGCCCGGCACCATGTTACGCCTTGTGAGCCACGTAGCCAGCTTAGCCTGACCAAACAAAACATTCATCAAAACACTTTTATCCTTTGTCCGCCCTAAGTCCCTGGGCCCCAGTGTATGGAGCCCCTCAGAGAAGACCACTCCCATCTTCCCACAGACAGCACAATGACATTCAACGAACACATGATGTACAGACTCATGGCATGTTACAGAACACACAGCCCTCCCCCACATTAGGATCCACATTTGACAAAAACAGATTTGTTGCCAGGGCTCCATGTTACACCCCCCACTGATGATCCTCACCTGACCTCTTGGGAAGAGGGAGCTTGTACAGCACCCTCCACCTAAACCATGCCATCGCGGCGATGTAAGACCAAGTCCACTGACGGGTTGCGGCCCTGTTGTGCTTTCTTTCACAACAATGACCGGCTCGCTGTACATTATCCCGCTTATTAAATGGCTACTTAGTTAAGAAATCAACAATTTGACACAAAAACAGTCTGCTATACATAGCAAAAGGTGTGCTATAAAGAAATAACAGACCGTAGAATGCGGTGATTGACCCTAGTATTCAACAAAGCCGTGTAATAAATATAGGTAGGATACCCAACAGAAAAATAAGTCAGTTCCCATGTCAGCATGACAAAGCACACAGTAGGCCTGAGCAATAAAATGAGAAGTTGGTGCTCGAGAGATATTAGAGAGTAGGCTTGGCCTCTTATCCCCAGCATTAAAACACTTTGTTGTTCTTTGTAAAAGTCCTCTGTGTCCTTCACATTCCTCTCATGAAGAGGTACCTCTTTCAAACCCTTTACTTGCTCATGTATTATCAGACAAGAAAAGGCCTTACATCACTGTTTACCCAGGATGTTTGGGGGGTATTTGGGTGTCCACTGAGTGGGAACAAGCTCAAAGACACAGAAAGAAACCCAGCAATTAATCTTACTGGCTGCTGGTTGTACAGTTGTTGGTCAAAGGTTAAGTTCATTCAGGGATCCTGTTGAACTGTGTTTACACGGTTGCCACGGTAACACAGTGACGAGAGAACACTGTCGGATTGTATGCTGCAGCAGATGACTTTTTGGGGTTTGCAAAGAGAAGAAAAATCATGTGCCTACCAGCTGGACAGCATATGGAGAAGTGAATAGTGGACAATGATACTTTTAGAGTTATGCAATATTGTCATCATATGTCTCCTCCAAATGCATCCTTGATAGATGGACATGACACTGAATCGAATGAAGTGCATGTGTGTGTGTCCTATCTTGTCTTTTTTTTGTCTACATTTTTAATCTAATTGCGCGTGACGCTCCATACACAGTGTTAACAGAGGCCAGCCAGTGTCTGTCATCACACCGACACCTACCCATAACCTCCCAAAGAGCGTGGGCATGACAGAACCATCACAGTCCTCTGCAGACCAGTCATGCAGGAGAGCTTCTTAACTCTTGAAGTACACAAAAACACCGATGGATTCTGCCCTTTAAGTCCTGTTGTCAGGTCCCAGTTTATCTATAGCTTCTAGTTATTATGTGAACGCTCGATGTGGGATTGTACTTTAGATTTGTGTGATTCGCGTGGGACTACCTCAGCTGGGTCAAATATAAATATCTATCAACATCTTGCGGTAACTGTCCAGCCTTTTCCCCTATTCTTTAGCACTATCCTCCCCAGTGGAAGTGCTGTCCCCAAGGGAGCCACTTTTAGCAATGACTAACAGACAGGAAGTCTGTTCCTTTCTTTTCCAAGTGCTATACAGGATGTGCTGCTGGATTTCAACAAGTGCTACAGGGCGACACACTCTTCTCTGACATGACTTTCATTCCTCAGACAGATGATGGACAGTTAATATGTGAACAAAAGGACCATGTAGCCAAAAAACAGTTTACACAGTTCATTATCATTGGCAAATATTAGCACTTCACTCCCCCTTGTGTCTGTGGGGAACCACAAAAGTCCTGTCATATCTATTTCACAGTATTTGACAGCATTACACAAGACACAAGAAAGCAAATAAAATTCTTAAGACGTCATGCACTGTGGGAACAAATCCACTGTTTTATAAATCTTAATTTCACCATCAGAATCTAAACTATTTCCTTGATCCAAATCTCCAAAACAGCCCCTTTGCAGACAGCCAGTGCATGCCGATGAATTTTGCCAGTGGCAGGTCGAGCAGTAATAATGCAGCTCAGTGCTGAGTCTACAGAGTTCTTCCGAGCAGCAGCTGGCTTATTTGGCCTCAGATTGCTGTGATATGACCAAAAAAGGCCTTTCACTGCTCGCTGCTACTGGGAATCCGGTCTTTATCTCTCACTCACATAGAGCTGGACTGTTGCAAAATGCTGCTGAAGGTCAACACGGGAGCTTTGGAAAGTACCCTGACAAATGAGGGAAACGGGATGGGTGGGACAGAAGGTAACGGCGGTGGCATATAAGTGCACGTACATGTGAGCATGTGACCTTTGAAAGCAGGTAGGTAAGCGAGGGTCCCCTTAAACACAGGTTGGATAATTATTGACTAATCCAGCTGATACAGGGCAGGTATGCGGGAACAAAAAAACAAACACTGTCGAACAATTTATTTTATCTGTCCAGGCAAACATTTACGGCCCTGGAGATTACCTTGATGATAGCTACACTGCAGAGTAACCGTGACAGTTATGGGCTTTACTGAGGTCACACCAAAACCGGAGACTGATCTCTTCCTCTGGTCAATGCCCTCTCTAATCACACAGTGCAAACAAGTCCTTAAAATAATGAGGAACAACTTCAAAAGAGCGTGAGAGACTGAGACAGAGTGAGAGGAAATTAATTCAAATAGCAGTAGACGGCTTGATAACAGCCTCTTAAAGAGGATTTCAGCGGCCACCAACTTGGTGCTTCTGAACCCCTGTGCTTCTGTGTAAGAGGGATTCCTGCAGTGATCTCATTTTAAAGGCATCTTCTCTTCTTCTTTTTTTATCATATGAGCTCATTAAATTGACCCTTTAATGTTTTATCCTGACTTCACCTAATCTGGTGAGACTCTGGAGATTTGGCTCATCTCTGCATACCCACAGATCATCATATCCTCCTCTGTGCTCAGCTTCCGGATGCCTAAGTGAACAACAAGCCTTCCTTATAAGAGCAGAGAGAAGCGTCTAGCTCGGTGGTGCTTCCCGTTGGGAGAGTGTGAAAGGTATAACCTCGTATTTGGTTAGCTACTGACGCAACATGTGACTCCAGCTGTGATTTCGATGAGACAGCATTGAACTTTCTGCTTCGATGCACAGCAGCAGACGATCATGTCCTAAAAACAGAGCCAGATGTGTGATGAAAAGCAGACAAATAAGACACTTATCCACACATTGTAGTAATGATGTCTCTGTTTTTGCTCAGTCTGTTGGTCTTACACTTTTCAGACTGAAATATCTCAATAACTATTAACTTGAAATTTGAGGACAATCCTGGTCCCTGGAGAATGAATCCTGATTATGTTGTTGATCCCCTGACTTTTTATCTAGCGTCACCATGAGGTTAACATTTTTCTGTTTTAAAGGGACTGTTTGTAACTTTCAGAAATGCTTGTTAACAGCGACACCTGTGGCCGTTAAGTCAACGAAAGTCAGCATCGGGCTCGCGCTTGCTCGCTCTACATAGACATGAACGAGCATCGCTCAAAACAGTGAGGCGACACACGTCAGCTAGAACCACAATATCACTCTATATTTCACCTGATTGGCACTAACGTTAGCTGACCAGACGAAGGTCTCTCCATGAATCACTGCTGATCCTAGTGTTGGCTTTTCTTGCTTCAGCCTCCAGGGCTGAAGCAGGAAAAGACTGCGCCAGCAGGGAGACCCCGTCATCCGGTCAGAGACGATAACGTTTCTCGCAACGGAGCCCCGACACTTCACAAGACACAGAAAACCTCTGTTGGTCTGGAGGAGCTGCAGCATTTATTTCTGCACACGACCACTGTACACTTACTAGATATTCTCAGAGCTAAACTAACTCTTCTGCAGTGTGAAGTGTGCGCGCATGAACGTGCAGTGGAGCGAGACAACGAGAACGCACGCGGT
>CAKALG010042910.1:2752-17429 GCA_916700815.1 Helicolenus hilgendorfi
AAAAAAAATGTTTAATGACAGTGTGACCCGGGAACACCACAGGTGCTATAATTTTGAATAAAATACCCATAATGCAACGAAAGTAGTGGTCATTATTTCTTTTTGCAAAGACCATTTAAGGGAACCTTCAATGTAATTTTGGGGCAATTAGGTGAAAGACATTTATATTTATGATATAATGAAGTTTGAAAATGGGTCAAATTTGACCCGAAGACAATAGGAGGGTTAAGTCCCTGAGGATTCAGGGTTTAAGGCCTTACTGGTTACAGTGGGATTGGGTCTGAATATTGGGTCTGTAGAGGCCACAAATCAGTGGAACACCCTGCCCAATGATGTGAGGAGCTGCTGCTCTATCAGCACATTCAAAACCAACTTAAAACGTCTGTTAAAAGCTGCTCAGCTCTGTACTCACTGATCTCTACTGAATTCTACTCCATGGTCTTCATGACTTGCTTGTACTTGACAGGCAAACTTTGTGATACTATTGTGTGTAGCTTTGTGTTGTGCATTTTGTATGTTCTTTCTTGTATCACTCTGTAGTATGTTTCTTTGTTTTGACCTGCCAAGGGACGACAGACATGAATTAATTTAAAGCTATAATCTGGTACGATGCATCAAATGGTGACATTTATGTTTAAACTGTACATGGTCCCTTTTAAATAAAAAAAAAAAAAGAATATTGGACCGCGCGGTGCGTTTCATACGGGCGGTAAAGGGTGCCGTGTGCGACGCTACTGAACGCCTACGGCAGTGACAAAGCGGTATAAATCAGTATTTAACGCCCTGGGAATGAGAACGGGCTGACTGGTCTCAATGAAATGATTGAGGATGGAGCGTTTTCCACGCACTGCTAAATGTCGGTCTGAACGTGGATTTACAGCAAACCTAAGAATGCCTCCATCCATCCCAGTCTTCTTCGCTGCGGTGTAGTAAACGGCGGTGACTGAAGATGGCATACGAGCATTCACAGTTTAAGCTCTGAAATAAATATGCCAACTTATATTAGTTGGAGAGCCAACATTAGCATACCGGCCCCGGCTGACCTTCATCGGAGGGAGACAAAAAGGCAGAACATTTTCCGCTACGGGGCGGAAATGGTCTATCACGGCGCTATTATCATCCTGGAATCAAGCATACACTTCGGAGCAGTAAACTGGTAATGTATGCATATGCTGTTACCTGTTTAGATAACGAGCTGAGAGAGGAGAATTATCACAGCTGCTCAGCTTGCAGGGCAAACATGGCAGTGTTTGTTTGTCTTTGGGATCTGTCTGTTTGCAGCGGTAGGTCATTACTTTGGGAGTTCGAAAATGTAATTGAATGACCCTTTTACAAAGTTTCCACAGCGGTGTGTAATTCAAGGCCAATATTGCTTCAGTTATTCACGTCGATTAGAAAAAGGTTTTAGGCTCTCGTATAATATTTAGTCTGAGGGATGAGTGGATATTGGCTTTAGCAGCTAACATTTACCACATGATTATGTTTGTTTCCTGGACCAGTAGATGATTACATAGTTTTTTTTTTTCCTTTAAATATTCACAAGCCTTCAGCAGAGTCAGTATTGGTTTAAATCATTTAGATTGGAAACGTGTTTGAATATTTGCATGATTATAATTTGATGTTGTATAGCTGGTCACAGGTCTGCACTCATTTCTTAGCTGAACGGCGAGACTAACAGTCAGGCTGAGGCTGTCAGTATCAAGATGCTTTTTTAAAAAAGGGCTAATAAAGCACACAAATCTCTCAAATGTGTTTAAGGTGCATGGGGATTTAGATTTCGGCAAAAATCTCAAACTACCTCAAGAAAAGACAGGCTCCTTTTATGTTTTCCACATCGTTGTATGAGTCAGAACAGCAGAAATGTGGATACCGAGATCAGCTTTGTAGCATCAAAACACAGTCTGAGTATTTTGGCATCCACAATATAACTGTTCTATCCAAGGTTGATGTAAACAGAGTCTCTCGCCTTTCAGTGTCAACCGGAGCACAATGATGTGCACTTCAGATAAATCCAACATGCCACTCAGCCACCTGTCTCAGACAAAATGGCCAGTTTACTCTGCTCTTTGTTATCATCATTGAGCACAGGGAGCCGAGGCGCTGGCTCAAGTGAACTGCCACTGGGATCTCTTTTATTGCCTGGTGAAATGTGACACTGATGACTGAGCAGGGAAAGCGATATCGCAGTCTCTTCTTTTATCCTGTTTTCCACTTCTTCGCCATTCAGGAAGTGTCACCGAGACAAGATTAGAGGACACATCTCTCCATCTCGTCACACTAAAGATTCTTTTTTTGGTAAATGTGGGACAGACTGAGAGAATATGGATTTGTATCTTAAAGGCTGGCCCACACTAAAAGCTTTTTCAAGTCTTAACAGATGTTGGGAATGTGAGAGACCACATACATAACGACGTCTTATGTTACATTTAACAGTTTTGTTCCTATAGTGGGTGGAGAGCGACAATTTGGTCAAAACAGCACACTACACACTAACTAAGATTTCATTCATGAACAACAAGAGTCCAGAAAACGGAAATCTCGCAACTTACTTTAGTGTAAACAAACATGGCGGATGACAGGCAGGAAGAATTAGCTTTTAGATGATGGTTTTTGCACTACTTGTATTGAAAAGAAGAAAAAAGAAAAATAATGGTTAAAAATAACATATGTGTTGTTGCCACAAATCAACAAATTGGTCCTCCATCTTACTATTAGCCCATGCATTAGCCGCGGCCGCCATGACATCGGTGATTGTCCTTCCTTCTTCAGTCAGCTTGGTTCCCAATTGGCTAGCATTCTTTCTCATGTGACTCCGCCCTCGGCTGTCCTCGGGGTTCCCCACACACAAAAGGATATACGATCGTAAATATCGAACATGTTTAATATTTACGATTTGAAATCGGTGGGGCCATTATGGACTTCCGAGCTGATCGGAGGATGTAAAAAAACACTCTTGACATACCTCACACCACAGGAACATCTGGAAAGATGATCTTTAGAACCATCAAAAAAATTGGGGCTTTGCTGACGATTGTCAGAAGGGGGGAATCGGGCTCAAAATCGTCTTGATCCTTGTGTAGAGTGTACCCGGCAACTAAGCGTGTGGCGGCTTGACAAATGCATTTCAAACTTCTAGGTCAATGTTTATGACAAGTATAGTCATATTTATAATAAGGCTGTCAATCAATTAAAATAGTTAATCGTGATTTATCGCAAATGAATCACACATTTTTAAAGGGATAGATAAAGGGAGAGATGTACTACTATTTGTACAAGTATTTAATACTCTTATTAACATGGGAGTGGACAAATATCCTTGATTTATGTATATATGCTCAAATCATAACATGGCAAACTGCAGCCCAACAGGCAACAACAGCTGTCAGTGTGTCAGTGTGCTGACTTGACTATGAGTTGCTCCAAACTTCTTGTGATTATCATAAAGTGGGCATGTCTGTCAAGGGGAGACTCGTTGGTACCCATAGAACCCATTTTCATTCAGATATGTTGAGATGAGAGGTCAAGGAACCCCTTAGAAAATGGCCATGACAGTTTTTTGGAGGATTATTTAGGCTCCTTTTGCTACAGGCTAGTATGACATGGTTGGTACCAATGGATTCATTAGGTTTTCTAGTTTCATATAATACCAGTACCTTCACTCTTGCTTTAAAACTAAGCCTGCCACAACCCCCGAAATATTGATTGTTTTGATAAAAGTGGCGTTAAAATGCTATTATCGCATTAACTTTGGCAGCCCCAATTTATAGGTCTTAAATCCATAATTTCTTACAAGTAATTAAACTATGCGGGGTATATTTTCCATGATAAATTGTCTAATCTTACACACATTTAGATGTCATCTTTTTTTATGTGCTGTATTATTCTTAAGAGGTGAAAAACGCCCTCTCATCTTGGTTCCTTACATCCAAGTCAAACTTTATGATACATAATTAACACCAAATACTGTGTAGTGTTACTCGAAACCCAGGGGGGATTTTTAATGGTGTGATATGGGTCCAGTAATGATCAACAACACTACCAGCTCCTCACAGCTGTATTGTGGTCATTCTTTGCTATATGGGGCCATAAAAAAAATCCTCTTTATTGTCCTGTTAAAGTGTAAGTAGAAAATGCAAAGAGCCCATCCATTTTGATGGGTTTTCTCAGAAGATCCTCTCACACTCGATGCTAATGATGAGAAAAGTGACCCAGAAATCAATCCAGGAGTAGACACTCGGGTAAGTAACCTGACTAAGGAGCTTCCTCCTTGGACACACAAAAGAGAAATGGCGAGTAGCGATGTAATCAAACAAGGTCAGTGAAGGGCCATATATTTCTGGAACAGAATGGAGTCTGTCACTGGTTTACTAATGGGCTCTTGACTGAGAACGGAGGGGGGTGGGGATTCTGGACTGCAAGACTAATTTCATTTTAACCAGCAGCCAGCAGCGCTGTGAGCATCAGGACAAATCTGCAATCAGTTTTGTCATATAGATTGTATTGAATTCTGGAATGTCAGGAGAACTTGTTCTGGTATCACTCACAATGCGGTACTGTGCATAATACTATTCTTTGTTCAGTCTGATTGGAATGTTACTTTACTTCCTCCAATAAAGGCACAAGCCATGTACCTTTATTACTAGCCTTTTTATGGGTAATAGTATCTGCAGTCTCTTGTTGTCGAAAGAAAACAAGGAGGGACCTTAAAGGTGCTAAATGCGACATTCAGAGCATTAATAAAGCAGCAAATAACTGTTTCTTTTATTCTTTTATTTCATCCTCTGTCATTTTACTTAACAAATCATTGTATTAGATATTATTGACTGCTGCTGTTTTTTTTATATCTAATTTAAGATATGTATTCAATTGTTAATATTTTAGCACTTTCATCCCAACTGTTTGGCCCACTTTGGCTATTGCTTACTTCATTTTTTGTTTTCCTTTATCTCATGTAATTTAACCCATGGCGAAGGAAGCTTTTAAATGCAAGTATGTCTGTGACGTTTTTTTTAAGTGTATGCACGTCTGTTAATCCAAATAATTTCCCTGGAGGGGATAAAGTGGCTCTCCCTCTGCGTGCATTGTAATCCGAGCTTCTTTGTGCTTTGTTGACATCGCCGGGCTGGCCACGGGTGCCTTTTAGTGCATGTTAGTGCATGTGAGCGTGTCCCACTGGCTAGCTCGCGGCTGACGCTCTGTACTGTTCTTATATGGCAGATAAAGCTGATAACGCCATCCATCGTCACAGATGCATAGCGCCCACCCTCTAGTCCCTCCCCCCCCCCACATTAACACTGTTAGCTCTGTCAGTATTGTTGCCATTGTTTGTGTTGTTATATACAATAAAATGTTCTGAATTCTATATAGAGTACCTTTAAGTGCAAATATGGGGGATACTGCAAAAGAACATTTAAAAAAGAAAAAATATCATTGTAAGAGCCAGTTTTTTGTTTGATAGAAGGGAGTAAATACTTTAGAAAATAGGTTATGGTTGCCACCTAGTGGTTGCCTTTTAGTTTAACAGAAAAAAACAATATGGGATACCCTTTTTGTTTGGCCCAAATTAACCAAGCCAGGAAAGCCGAAGACATCAAACGAGTCACAGTTTCTTAACCGCAGCCTTAACGTGAACATAATACAAGAAACTAATATAGATTGATTTATTTGGTCATACTTGTTTTGTTTGATTTTGATGGAATTTGCTTGCTTTATTTTGTTTATTTCTACAAGTCCATCAAACATGAGTAAAACAAGTAATCAGATGTTACGCATGGGTATACTGTGGCTATTCAGTTTTAGGAGAATTCAATTTCAATCATCTAAAAATAAACAAATGCCGTAGTAGTAGTATTTTATTCAGTCATCACACATAATACAATACGTATAAACAATACAAACAGTAATAACAAAGTCAACAGTCTCTGTATTAAGTAGTGTATTAAGAAGCAAAATGCTTATATATGCCTAACCTATATTCTTATCAAAAGCTACCCTCCAGAAATAAAAGATTATTCACACTTGTAACCTTCAATAACAGCTCTAGAACCATTCTTTTTAAAAACCAAAGAGTCACTGATTAAATATGGAATAATCAATAATTAAGTTCACTGTGCCAGTGTTTTGGTTTGAGCTTTAAATATGAGGTATATTATATGTGAAAACCTGTTTGGTAGGCCATTTGTTATGACTAATAGTTTTTTGTTTTATGGACATGTAGTCAAAAGCAAGGACTGATTTTAAAAGCCTGTTGAAATGGTGCGTTCCTTCCTCTCCTTCCTTTTCACAACACCCATGCTTGATCACCAGTATGTCCCGTCGGCTTGATAAGAACTTACCGTAATGTGTGAATTAGATTTTTTTTTAGCAGCTGTTTCAGATGTCGGAGCTTTTTACTGACACTTTAATGCACCAAAGCCATTCTCCCCTCATTTCTTATAAAATATAAGAAAATGCATTCAGATCAAAAGAAGCAAAAATAATTTATATATGATGGAAAGAGAATTTGATAGAAAGTGGACGGCACTAAATAATTTAAAGTGAATGAGTTAATTATTTTTTTATTAACGGATGTTATTAATCCTATCCATGTCCGGGTCTTATCCAGTTTTCATCTATTAGGAAAGAAAAGCCTGAGAACAGTTGAAAGTAATATCAGTACATTTGCAGCCAGCTCTACTGAGGGATTTCCTCCGTATATTACTCTGTTTAAAATGAACCCAGCATACTGTGGTAGCTTTAATCACTTTCTCCCCTCTTTCCCTTAGGTTGAGAGTCAATATGAATTAATACGTTTCTTTTTTAACCATTATAAATCATTGGGTTCAGGACTATCATGGTCTATTGCCATTATGAGCAGATATTTCTGCAGATTTCTAAAGACATTTTATGTTTTATGCTCTTCACATTTAAGTGGCTCTAACTATTTGCTGAGTAAAAGCTTGCAGCCATTCAGTGATTTCATTAGCAGGATTGCTGATAAACTAAACTGTGATGGCTCGCAGTTTATGATTTATAATGTGACCTGAGATGGAGCCGGTGTAGTAGGCTGTCTGTACTGTGGGAAGCGATGCAAGTTGAGTAGCTTGTGAAAACAGGCTGGATGTCACCCTGCGTGTGTCCGAGCAGCATATTTAACATGCAGTATGCAAACAAGCGACACCCCTACTATGCATATTTTTTATGACACATTCTTGGCAGGCGGAGGCACGGAGCACGTCAAAATATGGCCTCGGCCCAGCGCAGAGATCCTGGAGGAATTCCAGCGGAGCCAGAATCAATCTATTGCCAGCTGCAGCTGATCCATGGCCCAGTGCGAGGTTCATTCAAAAGGATATGATTTTTTTTCCCTTATATGTTAGACAGTAAAAATATCGAGATGTAGACCCTTAAGATTACTACTATTTTTAGTACTCAGTCAATTTATTTATACAGCTCAATACCACAAATCAAATCACAATTGCAGCAAGTGAAAATGATTTGTATTCACATCTACATGTATATACAGTATATCTCTATATTTACACACATCTCTCTCTCTCTCTAGTAGAGAGTATATCCTGTATATATATATCCATATATCCATGGCTTCTTGAGGGAAGGGAAGTTTTCATCATGCCATCGACGTTTTTGAATTAATTAAGGCTGTCAAAGTTAACACGATAATGATGCGTCAACGTAAATTTGTTTTACGGGCTCAGTTTTGAAGCTAGAGTGAAAATACTGGCATCATATGACACTAGAAAAACCTAAGGAACCCATTGGTACCAACCATGACATTAAATAACGCTCCAAAATTACGCCAAATGTTGGCGAGGAACCTCAGACCTCAAGATATGTGAATGTAAATGGGTACTATGGGTACCCACGAGTCTCCCCTTTACAGACATGCCCACTTTATGATAATCACATGCAGTTTGGAGCAAGTCATAGTCAAGTCAGCACACTGACACACTGACAGCTGTTGTTGCCTGTTGGGCTGCAGTTTGACATGTTATGATTTGGAAATATTTTTTTACGAGGACAATGGCTGTGTCGTCAGAGAACTTCTGGATATGGCAGTGTGTGGTGTTGTATGTGAAGTCCGAGGTGTACAGAGTGAAGAGAAAAGGGGAGAGCAAACATGTTTACCCTACTCCCATGTTGATAAGAGTATTAAATACTTGACAAATCTCCCTTTAAGGTACATTTTGAACAGATAACAATGTGAGATTAATTCACGATTAATTGTGATTAACTATGGACAATCATGCGATTAATTGTGATTAAATATTTTAATTGATTGACAACCTTAGCTATAATGCATAAAAACAGGTCATTTTGTGGGTCTCTATAAATTCTGATTACGGTGTAGACCTGCTATATGAAAAGTGTCTTGAGATAACTTCTGTTATGATTTGACACTATATAAAATGAAAATGAAATTGAAAATTGACTTATATTCCCCCATAGTAATTAGCTCTGACAATTCCAGGTCCTTCTGTGTACATTGTTAATGCATTAACGAAATGAATGGCGTTAAAACAAATTCACGTTAACGCGTTATTATCTATCATCATGTTATTAACTATAACTAACTTAATAGTGTCTAGATGTTAGTGTATTACATCATCTGCACTCCTCCAGTATTAACAACCTGCAATTGATCCCTTTCCTTTCATGATTCAAGCTGTTATTAGGAAGTAGACATCAATAGGATTTTCTCTTTTGCTTTCAAAAGACACTTGAAAAGTGAGTTTGGGGGAGAAAAAAAAACACACCTCTGAAGTTCAGCTGAGAGAAACCGGGTCACAGAATGAAGTTCTGACCACTGAAGCCCAAAATTAAAGCACATGGTGGAACAGTGTGGGAGCAGCTTATTTCATGGGCTAGCAGCAGACAGTTTCAAGACTTCCTACCGAGCATACTCTGTGTGTGTTTGTGTGTGTGTGTGTGTGTGTGTGAGAGAGAGAGAGTGAGAGTGAGAAAGACAGAATGTGTGAGTGTGAGGCAGCAAGCTGTTCCAGCCTCCTTTCCCCTACATTTCCATCTGTCACACTCTGCTTGGTTGCTGTGGAAAAAGTATATACCACTCAACAGCAGATGTGGAGGATTCAATTGTTATCAGGTTCACACCTGTCCAACAAAACCCTCTAAGTGGAAAGTGACCATGGCCATGCAGTAAAGATCAGCTCAGTGAATCACTCTCATTGCTCTTCAGTGCCGTTATAAATCTGGGAGGTTAGATCGTTCCTTTTGCATTACTTTAAAAATGTTCTTTTCAGCAGCATAGGAAACGGGACAACAATTAAATCGACTACGCACCATTTGCTCTGCTGCATTTATTTGAGAGGTTTACCACAGGTTGTATACCATATGTTAACACAACCCCCTCACAGTGACTGTTTCCCAAACTCCTTCATCCGCTTGAAAGACTTCTAGTAGAGAAAGCTGACTGTGCACCATTTCCAATCAATCTGTTAGACAAACCGCTTTGTTCGTTCAGCGATCGCTTCACTCAAATTTGTTGACCTTGCCCATGTAGCAGTCATTTTCCACCTTTCACTTTCACTTTCCAATTTCACGTCCAATTTTTCTTAATTACGGCCCGCAACTTGCCCTTAATACAGTAGAAACCTTCAAAAATGGAGAGAGCACAAGAGTGAATTTGGTCTTCACTGTTGAACTCTTGCTTTTGCTGGAAAATAAATTAAAACAGATGACCTCCTTGAAACATTATCTTTATTGATGTCATACTGTCTTACATTCTGTTCTAAAAAAGACAGGAAAGATCTGATAGTATGTGAAATATGATATAAAGGGAACTATGACCTTTTATTCTATTAAAGGAACACATGGAAATAAGGTTTGAAAAGAAAATTGATTAATAGACACAAATGTGTTTTTAGAGTTTACAGTGTAAAAGCTCTTGACAATGCAGTCAAGGTTGAGTGCACTCTATTCAGACAGTCAGTGTCAAAGATTTTTCAGAGACAAAACACTGAGCTGTTGATATTTCTGCTTTTTTTTACTATAGAAATGATGATCTAATTCATTATTAGTCTTTTACAGCAAAGGCAAAGGAGGAGCAAAATAGGCAAAATGTGGCATTTAAGTAGGTCCGCTTTTTTTAGCAGGTGATCATTCTTGGGAGGAGGTTGTGTGGCACTGGGTCGATTGCTGGGCAAACTCCAACTTAACAAAAAAAATGGGATAAAAATTCCCATGGAGTTTATCCTTTCTAGTCCAATGGGAAATCACTCTGCGGTTTACATGGCCTCTTTCTTAAACCCACAATCTCCATCTTCTCCAATATAGGTGTTTGTTGATGGCTTAAGACAATTACGTTTTTACTGTGGTCGACATGTATTACTGTGAGATGAGAGAAGAGGTTTTTTCTGTCCCAGGGGCGATTCTAGAATCAGACCTTTAGGGGACACTTAAAAACACCTATAAATACTGATTAAAGAAGATAAAGACAAAACAAATGTGGGTATGAATTTGCTTGGATGAACATTCTCCAAACACAGACCTCATTGTCCAAAGCAAATGCAAAGCAATCTGCCATTCCATTTGGATTTGGATGCAGAAAGTGATATGTATGAGAGCAAACAAATCAATGGAAAGAGCCCAGTGGAGACAAACTGCAATTTGAGATGAAGAGATGTCTGCTTGAGCTGAGTGTGGAAATTTATAGTTGTATGACTTCATGAATGTAGAGAGAGAGAGAGAGAGAAGCAGAGAGTGGAGGGTTTGGAGGAAAATAAGAGAAACTGGAGTTTGAAAGTAAGTTTGGAGTTTGAACTGTCACACTGAGTAGCTGCCTGCTGTCAGTCAGGGAACTTGTCTATTGGGTGCTTTTGGCCAAAAGACAGACTGGAAAACCACTCCTGCAGCCAAACTGAGCAGAAAATTCACTTAATTTTGTGCCTGTATGCAACTATTTTTTTTGTCTTTCAGTGGAAGAGAACACAAATGATCCCACTTCGAAGTAGTCACATAGGCAGTTGATAAGATCTAATTATGACAGTACATAATGCATATTGTCTAATTTTTTGTATTGTGAAAATAAGTATATTTACTTTTTTGTTACACCTCACATCGCCACATTTTCTTCTTCAGATGATCTAGCCCTGTCTCCTAAACATTACATTCCCATACAACAAAACTGCATTCTCAACTACGTTCGGAAGGAAAAATATTTTGTCGCAAATTACGTTTGTCTTTGGCGTTTCACAAATATGTTTGTAATTATAGTCTGCGGACGGCCACAGCAAGCGACGTAGTGAAACAAGCGACACGCAGAGCAGGTGATGTACTATATCGAGCGACTATTAATGAAAGTTACGTGGAATTATCGAGCCCCCAGGAAGAGCGCCGAGCGGTGAAGCAAACTTTCATAGTGGCCAAACGGCAGTACCACAACTTCCGTGAGGTAAATCAACTTCCTAGTACGAACACTTGAATCACCATTATTTAAATAATTTGGTTTTAAAAGTTGTAAAATGCACTAATAGCCAAATCTAGAGTTATTTCCCTTCCTCCGTTTATCTGAATGAGTCTCGGTCTGGGAGGTGGCGTTAAAGGAAACGCTACTGTGCCTGCTCTATGGGCCCAATAGACGAAGCAGATTGGCGGTCGAGCCATTTTGGCATCATGCGGCATTGAGCAACTCTCATTGGAATGAACAGGAGCTCGCCTCCAATGCTGTATCCAGTTCTCTTTACGCATCCATGGGCATAATAACGAGTATAAAAAGCAAGAAAGTCCACTACTGGTGGATGGGTCCAACAAACACAGGACTTTCCCCCTGGTGACTGCTGTTCGTGTCCCAAGTTAAACTAAAAGTCATCATTTGCTTACACAGTCCTTTTAGCCCAAACCATGATGTTTTTTACTAAATCTAGTCATTTTGTTGCATTTTTTGTTTTGTTTTGTTTCAATTTACAACGTTAACCACGTGTTTAAAACTGCAACCAAAATCTGGGAGAAAATATTTTTCCCTCGAAACGTAATTGAGAATGCAATCTAGTTGTATGGAAATGTAATTTTGTAGGAGACAGGGTTGGATGATCAGATCTCAAGATGCACATTGGACTGCTTCTCACCAATAAGCTCTGTCAGCCTGCCATCAGCAGGCATCTAATTAGAGTTTCCTCATTTGGACAAAAAAACAAATCCATCTGTGAATCTTTTGGCAAGGACATACTGTAGCAATGCTAGTGTTGATAAAGTAGGACACAATAGACACAAACAATGATCCGTACAAACTACTGAACAATATAGCGTCAGACTCGGAAATGACTTTTAATTATTGACTAGTAGAAAATCTTTTCATGCGGGCTAAATGCTTGGCCTTTTCCTTCGGTTTCAGCTAACAGTTTCCCCTTCTCCATTATGGCCTTATCTCCCCCCACCGAGGTGGCAGAGAAATTAAATTACTTATCTCCAACTTCATTAACTCTCTTATCTTTGCCGAGGCACATATCAAACAGAATTTCTCTTAAACATCTTCCCCCTATTCCCAGCCTTTTCTATGCATAAGATATTTCAGCAAGGCACAAGAGAACAGAGTGTATTAGATGTAGTCTAATGTGGGAAATAATGAAATTCTATTTCATTTGCCTGACATGTTGAACATGGTTCTGCTTTCAAGTCTTCTGGTCTGGGATCAGCTGTGGCCGTATTCTGTGTCCTGTCTGGAGTTTCTCTACAGATTGAATTGGTATTTAATTTAGGAAATATCATTGAGACCTAAAGCGGTGAATGTATGAATATTTCCTCTATGGAAGTTAGACTTTTGTATATTATTCAGAGAAATATAAGTCTCTCAAACTCCTGTGTGAGCCAGCAAAGGAAACTCACAAACAGTGCACAGTCTGTTGGGCAAAATCCCCCACGTTTGCCAACTTTTACCCAATATTAACTTCTCTATGCATTTCATAACACGCAGCTTAAGTTTTCAAGGACAAACCAGATTTATTCCTTACGTTGCATCTTTTTCAATTTCTTTTTTTAGGAGCTGGAGCAGTATGAAAAATGTATTGGGTTTCACTTAATTTAGGAAGTGTATCAACAGTCACACTGAAGGCCAGTCACATTGGTTTAGCTTGATATGAACACACTGTATGGGCGGCCAGGAGGTCAAACTCTGCATATTTTATCACAATTCCATCAAATGTGGCACATTTCTGTTTTACAGAACACAGGCTGCAGAACATAAAAGCAGTTTGGATCAAACTTTGAATATGAATGTGCTATTTAGTAATAGTCAAACAAACACAGGACTTTCACCCAGAAGACCACTGTTCATGTCTTGTGTGAAACTATGTCAACGTTGACTTATTTGACCTTGCTTTTGTTATGTAACGTACATACTTAACTACTGCCACATAACACCATCACTGATACGTCCAAAACTGACGCTAGAGGGGTACCTAGAGCGTCATAGTTTGAAGCAGTGGCTCCCAACCTAGTGTTCGGGTGCGCCAGGATTTGTCTGCGGTCTCTGAGGTTTTTAGATTTGCACATATATAACTAAAATCATAATAACATGTAGTTGATTATTTATAAAAAAGTCTGCATATAATACTATGTTATAATATATATATATTTTTTTTTTTTTTTACGTAGTAGGCCATTCTTTTTAAACACGGTATGTGTGCACAGTTGCAGATAAAGATCAGGCTACACTAATATTATTAGTATTATACTATCTGTACAAATAGATTCTGGTGGTGGCTGCAAAGGATTGTTTCTGACTCATGTGATCCAAACATTTCCAATAACTGCAGTGTGTTGTAGTCAAAACGTATTGAAAAAAGGTAGCTGTAATAATTTCCAAAATTCACAAAATGTTATTTTCTTGCGGAATATTATGCTTCAATCTATATTTGTTGCCATTTAGCCTTTCAAAAAAAAACATTTTCACTGTGGTCAAAAACTGATTTGCTCTCGGTCTATAGCGGCAATCTAACAACACCATAAATTTAATTTTCTAAGCTTTTCTTAGATATAAGTAAATAGGTTGGGAACCACTGGCATAGGGCCACTGACCAAGCTGTGGTATTGGACTAGTTGGGAGTGAGATTGTGTCGCCCACACCGGTGTTTTCACTTATTATGGCTGGTCAGGCCAATTCTCAGAATTATGCAGGTGTCTCTCATACTCCTCTGTTGGATTTGTTGGACCTGTTGGTGTAGGATAACATTACACCTTTACAGCAGACAAATGACTTACAGTATCATAGTATGAAAAAGCACAGGTGTTACTAATGACATTAACAAGCTCTGGTCCATTCAGGTGACCGTGGCAGTGTGACGGTGAGCCAGCATGCACACTGTCAGGATCATGACACTGAAGCAGCTAAATGGAATTCAGCCATCACTAATTTAATTATTTACACCTGACATGCTTTCTGTCTTCTGTGTGTTCAGGTGTATTCAGTTTGGTAATCTCAGCAAACTCTCAGCACAGCTCCAACTTCAGCCAATCAGAGGCCTAATCAGCCAGAATAAGTGAAAACACCTGAGTGGGTGAGCATGACCTTTCAGCAGCGCGTTCTCTGGGGGAATTTCTCCTATGTCAAATATGTTTGTAGATATAAGAAAAGACAAGTTTATTATAAGAAAAACATATATCCAAAGTAATGCAGTTACCCCTATGCTTACGATAGTACTTCAGTTGGTAAGACTACTGTACT
>CAKALG010042910.1:18501-47488 GCA_916700815.1 Helicolenus hilgendorfi
GGTATTGGACTAGTTGGGAGTGAGATTGTGTCGCCCACACCGGTGTTTTCACTTATTATGGCTGGTCAGGCCAATTCTCAGAATTATGCAGGTGTCTCTCATACTCCTCTGTTGGATTTGTTGGACTTGTTGGTGTAGGATAACATTACACCTTTACAGCAGACAAATGACTTACAGTATCATAGTATAAAAAAGCACAGGTGTTACTAATGACATTAACAAGCTCTGGTCGTCTATTCAGATGTCCGTGGCAGTGTGACGGTGAGCCAGCATGCACACTGTCAGGATCATGAAACTGAAGCAGCTAAATGGAATTCACCCATCACTAATTTAATTATTTACACCTGTCATGCTTTCTGTCTTCTGTGTGTTCAGGTGTATTCAGCTTGGTAATCTCAGCAAACTCTCAAAGCACAGCTCCAACTTCAGCCAATCAGAGGCCTAATCAGCCAGAATAAGTGAAAACACCTGAGTGGGTGAGCATGACCTTTCAGCAGCGCGATCTCTGGGGGAATTTCTCCTATGTCAAATATTTTTTGTAGATAGAAGAAAAGACAAGTTTATTATAAGAAAAACATATATCCAAAGTAATGCAGTTACCCCTATGCTTACGATAGTACTTCAGTTGGTAAGACTACTGTACTGAATGTTCATACAAAGCCAATAATAAAACAGTTCATTGCTGTTTCATCAGTGACTAAAATTAGCTTTGCCAGTGTTTTTTTTCCTCAAATTGCAAAACTCAGACAAAACAAATAAGAAAATGTAAAGTTATAAAAATAACAGTTCCGCAAAGGAAGGTTCAGCAAGACTGTTTCTATGGAAACGGTCCAGCAGGCATTATGGTAATGTGGCTTCTGTTCAGAGGGAAAAGAAAACTTCAAAAATGATTTTCCCTGAAATGAATGCATATGGCAGATCAATTTAATTCAACAAAAACATGCACGTCTAAGTGAGAATCAAGAAGAAGGAGGAACAGAGGAACACAGCCAATTTGTTCTACACAAGTCATCGTCTTTCATAGCATTTCTGCTGATGTTAAAACAGTCCCATACGGAGTCTGAAGGTCTCCCGTGTCACTGACTTCACTCCCAATTAATGACTTGTTGAGGCTGTTCACGCCTCGTGCTGGTCTCTACCTCATTACATTTTAGGCTACCGCAGCTTTCTGATTGAGTAGAATTACTTTTTTGGGGGCTGAGCGTGTGTTGCGAAGCACTGAGGGATCATTTTAACACAGCGTGAGAACAAATAGTTTCTATCCTGGATGTTATGAACAGTGTGAACCAAATCAATTTTAACCACGTCGTTAAGGAACTACTCTTCTCTAATTATAAAGCAAAGAATATCTGTCTGTCTGTGAGTTTGTCCTTTATATATCTCGAGAACCGTTCATCTGATCTACTTCACACTTGGCGGGTGTATTGCTGAGGACTCAAGGGAGCGCTTTGAGGAATTTTGTGGAATTTGTACATGTGACATGTTTAATATTAATAAACATTGAATAGTGCTCAATGCTGCAGCGGGGGCGAGGCTTCAGGGCTCTGCGGACTGAGTCGAGCATTTCGTCTGCAGTGTCTGTCTTTACAGGCCGCGACTCATTGACTGCAGTTAATTTTTTTTGCTGGATGCTGGATACCAATGTTACATGGATACTGGATACTAGCTGAACTCTTCTTCACTTCCTCGGAGTCCACCAGCACAAGCAGATAACCTGCAGCAACGTATTCTCATGCAACGGTTCGCGTGATCCTCCTTTTTTGCTCATTTCCTACGAATGTCCAGCAACACGTGTCAATTTCAACTCATTACATGCATACAGTCTTTTCAAAATAAACTCCCGTCTTCACAGGAAAAAAAAACGTCCTTAGGTTTAGGCAAGAAAACTACTTAGTTAGGTTTAGGAAAAGATCGTGGTTTGGCTTGAAATAACTCTGAAAGTGACGTTACTTATGTACGTAGCTTACGGGACATATAAATCAATGTTGACTTCTGGTTTCACGTAAGACACGAACGCCGGTCTCCTGGGCCAAAGTCCGGTATTTTTTGACCCACCCATCCTCCCCAACCTCCTCCCTACATGGCTTTCACCCCTCTTTATATTTCCTGGTTCATGATTATGTGAATTTCACACAAAATACTTGCGATATACACAAATTACAATGTATATCCCAGCCGTTGGTATAGCTACGAACAGTGTATGAGACCAGCCTACCTACAGGAACTCTGTCATTGCAACCCAAATTGTGTTGAGTTTGCCATACTAACTTATAACGCAAAATACCTCCGCTAAATGAATCCATGCTCTACTTGATAACCGCGTTGGTTATGTTAAAGCAAGTGATATGGCTATTGAAAATGAATACGTCCACTAAGTTTATTTCACCGATGTTTCTGACGGCAAATAGCTGGACACGGGTGTGTTTTTTCTTGTGAACCACAGTTTATTCCACCGATAATACTTTACATTTGGGTACATTGTAAATATTACAAACACAATGGATATTAATGTGCCTAGTTCTTCATTAATTTATATAGCCTTTTGTCAAAAAAAGTACATATATTTATATATAAATAGGCAAATGACCAGACTTTCTTCACGATCTAATTACTACTATATGCATATGCAAAAATGCTATATATAACCCATATAAACCAGAATAAATGCATCACATCAGTCTTAACCTGTCTTCATGGCCTACATCCCAACATGTCCCTGATTTACTACTCTACTTCCTCTTTGGAAATCTAGAGAAATGTGAGCCTCCCTGCAGGACAGACTTCACTCTCACTGACAGGAACTTGGCTGTTACCTTGCTTGATGTTAACACAGTTTCAAAAGAGTAACCTATTTACGTTGAATTCACTGTAGGCTACCAACAGATTCCTTTTCTTTTGTTTACTTTCCACGATTCTGTTTAATGTGATCTGTACTCATACATAGTGCTGCATATGCATGTTTGCATATCATGAACACACACATAAACCTGTACATAAAGTACATGCATACATGAGCTGTGGCTTCAGATCTCAAATTCATAGTTGTACTCTCTTGATTTAATTTTATTTGAGTTTATTTATTTATTTCCTTTTTAAAACCCTGAGCACATCTGATGTGATAATTCATACATTTTTATGTTTGAGCATGTTTGTACTTGACAGTGTTTCTTCAAATGAATGATTATGCATAAGTATGTGCACAAACAATGTAGCCATGACATGAAAATGGGATTTACATAATAAGCTTTTTCTTGAAGAATGTACGTCGCAATATTAACGTATTATGTATCTTTATTTATCCTAAATAAAGCAATTCACATACTGTATCAATAAGAATATCCCTCAACAATCCGGTTGTACATGTCGTCTCTCAACTCCGACTCCTGTCTCGCATCTCAAGTTGCTACTCAGACTTTAAACAATGAGCAGCGCACGGAGAAGGAAGTCTTGGCCCGGATATCCACTGGCTATACCAGCACCCCAGAAATATAGCTCCTTATCCCCAGAGGCTTACATCATCCTTACATTGCATGAAAAGGCGTATAAATGCCACGATAATGTGCAAGGCGTTTAGCGTGCAATAAGTACGCCTTTCTTGATTTTCACGTGTGATTTGTACACCATGTATCCTGCAATGTAAACGCACCTGCGCATAAATGCTACGGTAACAGTTAATGACGTAGCATAAGAAGCGAGAAAGACCACTTATGGTGGTCGGGTTGGGCGGTGGCTGGGCCCAACAACCACCAGACTTTTATTCGTGTTCGAGACCGTTGTTGACTGGTATCTTGTTTTGTAACGTAGGTTAGTAGCGTTTGTCACATGACGATTGTCACTTGTTTTTTGTTGACGTTTGTGTTGTACTTGCCGTACATGTTTTACATACTTTACTTACTTTTTTTAAGCCCAACCAGGAAGTTTTACCCTAACCCTAACTAAGTGGTTTTCTTGCCTGAGCCTAAGGTAGTGGTTTTCTCTTCCTAAACCTAAACATGCACATTTGCGTGGCGTACAAATGACACATGAAAATGCTAAAATGCATACTCATGATACGCAGAATGTCATTGTAATGTCGTCGTATTTATACTCCGTCCCATGAGACTAGGTTGCTCTCATCAGACCGATAGCCGATGGGTTCCGAGATTGATTTGATCATATATGTAGTTATAGAGATATTATGGTTAGTTGTGTCTTTCTAGCCGAACAGCTTCCATGGTGCTAACGTAGCAGCTAGGTGGTAATGCTAACAAGCTGCGGCCGTGACTCAGGCGGGTGTGTGGGTGGGACCTCGATACCACGGCTCCAGCCCCCCCGATCACTATAGTGCACAGATTCTGGCTCCAAATGACGTCAAAATCTCAAGATAGCCACTCTCGTATCTGTGATATTTTGGCTTCACTTCTGAACAGTGGGAGGAAGTGGAGACGTGTTGTTCATCCATATATAAAGTCTATGGGTTTTCCCTACAGTATTTAATGCAGCTGCATTAAACCCATTAATCAACTAGCTAACCTTCACACGTCTTTTATGCTCTACCTGAAGTATTTTGATCTCCCGTCTCTATTTCCCAGTCACTGTGTGCTGTAGGGTATGTACTTCAAGAAGCACTTGCAAAGCTGTGGTTGTAATGAAACTGGGACATTAGATACAGAGGTTCCTGTGGTTCTGACACATAAAGTCATTTTCATGTTTGCTAATTCAGTACGTAATCCCACTTTATGACCTTCATATTTATAAGGGCATAGCAGTCTGCATTTCTGGGAGAGAGAAAGAAAGCCTTTGGCCTACTGATAAAACTGACTTCTACTTTCAGTGTAATGCAGATGCCGAAATAAACCTCAGGTATTCCCAAGCGCACGTATCTGTTTCCCACTGACCTTGCACATTAAATTAATTTGATTGTCAGTTCGTATTTTTCCGAGAGCACAGTTATTAAGTGCCTCCATTCTGATTTGTTGAATTATGCTAAAATAGCATTTTCTGCTGGCAACTTGATAGACGATTTAAATCGCCTCCACCACTCTGCATTTTCTCAGAGCTCGAATGCATTCCCCGATAATAAGATTTATTTAAATCAATTTCATGTTTATTTCTCTTGAGGTTTACTGTTTTGTTTGTCTAATAAATCCACTCCTACAACCTCTTACATGCACTCGCAGGAGAGGATTATCGCTTGAAAATGGGACTTCCTGAGATTATAGAAGAGAGGGAGATGGTTTTTGATAGAAACAATCCTAAACTTTTATAAACCTATCCATCTATCTACATATACAACTATGCAGCGGGCTAAACACACTTCCAATGAAGGTTAAAGACAACAAATTAAGTGACAATGAATTGTTCGATAATCAGCCAGTTCGCGTGAAGAGGCGTATGAATGCCATGGTAATGTGCAAGACATTTAGCATGCAATACAAATGCCTTTCTTGCTTTTGTCATGTCATTTGTACGCAATGCAGTCTGTACTGAGTCCAATGTAAACACTTCTGCATAAATATGCCACGCTCAGAGCTAGTGACATAGAATAAAAAGCGAGAAAGACCGTTTATGGTGAGTGAGTATGGGTCCAGCAAATGCATTACTTTTAACCAGGAGACCGGTGTTGGAGGCTGGTGTTTTTGATCAGCAAGTTACATTAGTGACATTTGTTTAGTGGCGTTTGTTCCATAGTTAGGTTACGTTGTTTCTGTACTTAGTTTACATATTTACTTTAAGCCCAACCTTTTTCGTTTTTCCTAACCCTAAGTGAGTGGTTTTGTTGCCTCAACCTAACGGCGAACGTTACCGTAGTTTTGTTGCGTGGCGTACAAATGACGTATTCATGACACGTGGAATGTCTGTGTAAATACTGTGCTGTTTATACACCTTCCCGTGAGACTGGGTTGGAATAGTCCATTATTTGGGGTCAACCCTACAAGACATTGTGGCAACATGTTTTCTACCGCCCCGCTGCACGCATCTTAGATTGTTTGTAAATGGGAACACTGTCTCTAATTCACTTCTAATTCTCTGTCCACACTCTCTATGGTTACTCATTCGGATTTTAGCATACGCTTTATTTAACTGAAAAAGTTAACATATCAAGAAAGATGCAATCATATCATGCAACATATTATAGTTTTTATATATATGATGCAAAGACAGTGACATTGCTTCCCTTGAATCTTTGAAGTTAAAGAATAAATTATATTGTATTGGCATATATACAGTAGATCATAGTTTCGCCACTCACTACCATATGTTGAAGTGATATTTACTTGAAAGTCAAAAGAGCCTTTCAGACCTAGAAAATCTAGGAATAAAGACTGAAAATATGTGCAGGGAACTGGTAAAAAATCCGACAAGACATGTTCAAATTGATTTATCCGGCAGAGAAATTGTTGATAAATTCCACACTTTTGTTCAGGTAACAAGGCCAACAGGAATCCTAGACTTTTAATATGACAAGTATGGAGAGTATTCTCAAAACAGCCACAGAGAGAGCCTGAAAAAATACCACAGCCTGTACTTCATCAGTGTGGCAGGTCGAGAACTGGAGTTACAAGTTCACAGGCGCTAATGCTGCATTCATGTCATATTGGATTTACTGTGCTGTCTGTGAAAAGGTAGTAATTACAAGATAATATTTGGAATGAAAATTCTTTGAGGCCTAAAATGTTTCTTCTAGTTACAAATTATAGTCGCAAGTCAACACAAGCATCAGACAGTACAATCCTGTCTCCTACAAAATTACATTCCCATACAATTAAACTGCATTCTCAATTCTCGTTTTGAGGGAAACATATTTTCTTCCAGATTACGGTCGCAGTTTTAAACATGTGGTTAACGTGAAAAAACCCCCAAAAAAAAACGTTACAAACTACTTGGTTAGGTTTAATAAAACATCATGGTTTGGCTTAAAGGGGACCTGGTATGCTTTTGTGCTTTCCCTTTCCTTTAGTCTTCTATATAGTTTTTGGTGCATGTAAAATGTTTGTAAAGATTTTAAGCCCAAAGTCCACGCCAAAGGAAGTTATTCTCCCCCAAAGAAATACTGCTCCTGAAACACCTTGCTTGAAGTCCCGCCTTTTCTTCCGTAACGTGGTGATGTCACCAAGTAACTAATTTGCATAATCACAGCCTAGTGGTTAGTTTGGCATGCCCTCAAACAAAGCTAGCTAGAGCGGAGCTGGAGCAGAGTCTGAAGAGTTTGGTTCGGCTGACCAATCACAATAGTGGGCGAGCTGACCAATCAGAGCAGACTGGGCTTTTCAGTAGGGTGGGGCAGGCGCTCAAACAGAGCGTTTTCAGACAGATGGCTGCAGCACAGTCGGTATAAGACATGTAAAGCATTTTTTGAACATTAAATCATGTAAACATGTTCCAGTAGAAACCCCAAAATATCCACCACCCAAACCTCCTCCCTACATGGACTTGCGCAGACTATCATTGGAAACGTATTTGTGATACGTCAAAAACAAGCATAGCAACAGCGACAAAATACATTTCCCTCCAAATCACAATGCAGTTTTGTTGTATGGGAATGTAATTTTTAGGAGACAGGGCTGGACAGAAAAGAAAGTTTACCAACTAACATTTTAATACTTTAGATAGTCCCATCTATAAGTTAAACCACATTCTTTTGAAAGCATAATGACTTTATTTCAGTGTGTAGCAGACATAATGAAATGTAGTCATTAAAAGTTTTAAATTAAACCCCTCAGATGGGATTAATATTACAAAGGGAGTTGGGAATTACATATTCACTCTGCTACTCTGTGATTTTACTCATCGTTCTGAACGGCATGTTAACCATTACAGGATATGGTCTCTAACAGACACGGACATTCCGCTGGACAAAGCCTTCCCACGGGGACGTGTGAGAAGGTGAGGCAAAGATACCGCATGAGGTGAATTGGAATCAAATATCATACTCCTCCTTGGAGTCACAACTCTTTCAAATCTTAACACACAGACATCAAACATATTGATATCATTCAGTGTGACTTACACTTCTCAAGGATATCATTATCTCTGATGTCCATCGAGAATAAACGTCCATAAATCCGCTTAGAAATCAAAGAAAACAGACAACTCAGAACTCACATTTTTCAAGTAGTTTTTCTTGTTGCTTACTGGGTTATGTTGGCAGTATTATACGCCAGTCTTTTTTTGAAGAAGTGACTGATGCCTGTTGGAGTAAATCTGATTGGATTGAGCTCAGAGATACAGTCTAAATGCAGTCCACAGGTAGGCTACAGAGTATTAAATGTGAACCTTTCAACAAGTTCAACACATGAATGCTTCCAAGTAGCAGCAAGGAGATGTCATCCCTTTCTCTGAGGTCCTTTGATATGATGTGAACATGGCATAAGCACACAGAAGATACACTACGCTATTACCCACAGGCAGTGTTGTGACTAAGCAGCATGCATTTCCATACAGATTGCATTTGTTTCCGCTCAGCTGCCGCGGAGTAATGAGCAGCTCTGGCATGTAGAAGATAACAGGATGGAGCTCATTTCCACGTACCTGAACACAGTCTTGAGCAATCTTACATCACGTCTCTCTAATACAAGACACGCATTTGACAACCTAAAGAAGCTATCTGCTGTGTGCTCATGAGCAGCTGGCATCACACGCGAGAGTGTGAGATTCAAACTGCCGAAGCAACACGTTCTCACTCATGAATCAACTCATGAAATATGGCAGCTTGGTCAGCAGGCCTACGCTTCAAACTGTTAAACTCTACATACCCCTCTGGCGTCAGTTTTACACGTGTCAATTTACTTTTGTTACATTCATACACTGTCTTTTCAAAGTAAACTTATGTCTTCACAGGAAACAACGTGGTTATGTTTAGGCAACAAAACTACTTTGTTCGGTTAAGGAAAAGATCGTGGTTTGGGAAAAGATATGTCAGTTTGTTACACAGCTAATAGGCTACATTACATTACAGACAGGATGCAAGTTTGTTAACTTACGTAACATTATGTAACTTAAACTTTGACTTAAAATATGTCAAAGTTGACTTAAATATGTGAACGTTCCCTGGTTTAAATTGTGTTTAAATTTTAAACTCCATTTTAATTTAGTTTAATTTCCACATCTACACACGTGTGCTTGCATGTGTATGCATATATTTCTGTTTTTGTGAAGCACTTTGGTGCAAAACCTGTGTGCTTTTTCTATATAAATGAAATAAACTTGAAACTTGGTTAGGTTTGGGAAATGATTATGGTTTGGGTTCAAATAAGTACATTTGTTACGTAGTTAAGTATAGGCTACCTTATGTACGTGACGCAAGTTAAGTATGTTACATTACGTAAAACGTTGTAACTCAATGTTGAAATATGTCAACATTGACTTTTAGTCAAGTTTTAGTCAAGTTAGTGTTTTCAGTTCTTGGAAATTAATTTATAACCTTTTTGGTCGCCTAAAAATGTCGTATTCAGCATTCAGCTGAATTTAGCTCCACCGTCTTGTGTCACTTCTGCTTGCAGAAGACCAAGATGGCGACGGCCAAAAAACCAAACTCGAGGCTTCAAATGGCAGTCCACAACAAATGAGTGACGTTACGGTGACTACGTCCACTTCTTATATACAGTCTGGCCACAACCCTTATCTTATATTTCCCAACAGGAAACATCCCATTAAATAATCTTATGACACTTAATACTATCGGAATTTAAGAGGAGGAGGTCTATACAACGTTTTCCAACAGGTTTGCTTTCAAACTGGGATTGAATCTGATGAATTTGTAATTGGAAAGATCTGTGACTTCATGACTATTATCACTGTTATATGGTTTGTTATGTAGTGCATTCATATTTGACTTACTGTCTACATTGCTTTTGGGAAGTGAAATAAGACCAAACTTGCATTTGTTAATAGTTGCTGAAGAAAAACACATACGTCGTAGGGTGAAACTTTATGAGTCAGTAAGCATTGTTAGAGGGCATCCTACTTTCTTAGAATGTCCTTGAGATCTTTCTCTAACCTTATTATCTTCAATTGTGTTCATATCAAAAGGAAACATTTATATGTTGTACGTCTATCTATCTATCTATCTATCTATCTATCTATGCAAGCAGAGAAGACTCTGAAGACTCTACAAACTTAAGACACAGACTAGTGAAGAAACAGAGATCTGAGGAATTTTAGAACAATTTCTGGAATAGTATATGCTACACTGCCTTTCATGGATGACTCACAGTTTTAATACCCAATTCTGCCACACTCTCTTTTTCTCCTTAGGCATCTCAACTAATCTACCCTCTCCATGCAGCTACTCCAATTTAGTTTACACCATTGCAGCGATACAGATAACTAAGACTCATTCTCCCTATCCGAGTTTTTAAAAGGCACATCAGTCCCTGACCTGTAAAAAAAAAACTGGATAAGTGATCCATAATAAGAACTGATCTCTGTTGTGATGGTTCATTTCCCCACTTCTCTTCCACACATTAATTCTAATTATGGCCCAAGCTGTTTTACCATCTCCTCTATGAGGATTTTCGGTGTCAGACTTCCTGTCGGAGCTGCCTCCCCATGATAAAACAGGGAGAGGAGCCAACATTCCTCACTGCCAGAGAGGCAGCAGATTTATCAGATGACACATGCAGAGCCAAACATCTGCAAACACGCTGCCAAGTTCGCACTAACAAGTAGTTGTTGACACGTTAGCTTAGCTATGTAACAGCATTTGGAGCTTTAGTGCTATGACACAGCATGTGACAGTCCATATGATCAATGTGCTGTGAATCTATTCCTGTAAAAATACACATAATTGGACAAATTAAGGGTAGTGATGTCTCTATATCTTAACACCAGACCATTTAAATACAGCATACAGACGATTCTTTTCAATGCTTGGTTTTGGAGTCAGCTGGTTCTCTTGAGCTACAAAAGCCGGGGATGCTTTAGCACTTTGCCAAACTTTGGTTAAGGGCATTATGAACACAGCTTGACTGTACTGGAACGAGCCTCTTGAGGGGGTTACATGAGGCTAGACAGTTAGTTAATCTGGACAGCATGTTAATTCTGCAACATCTGTCCCAATTGAAAAAAAATTGGGTTGCATTTCCTGCATCTGGAGCAAACAGACCTTTTTCTTGAACTCGAGGAGAGGATTTAAGAGCAGAAATGTGTCTCACAGTAATAGCTCTGTTTTCATTTTATGAGCCAGATGTTGTTTGGATATGTACGTTGTATTGCCACCTGATGTCATCCTTTTTGTAATGATACCAATATCATTATCATTGTCAACCACATGATTTTCTGTTAGTTTTTTGAAAGAATATGAGAAAAAAAAGAAAAAAAAAACCTTGTAAGAAACAAACACTCATGTCACACATGCACAAAGGGAAAACAAATTGAAACTGACCAGCCAAACATTTGTCCGTGTGCCTGTGTTGTGTTTGCAGCTGGTTTTGTTTCCCCCTCAAGAGTCAAAACAAATAAATCAATTGATGCAGCTTAAAGCATAAATTCAAAAGGTACATTGTCTGCCCTCAGGGTATGGGGTGGTGTTACGGTGACTAAACGTCCTAGTTTGTCCGTGTTTCCAGAGTCCCCACAAATATCTGTAAACCTATAAAATGTGACGGTTTTCAACATTCACTATGAAATTGTCCAGTTTTCACCACAATTGAAATAATTACAATATACTTGTTTTCAGCGCTTGCATGTACGGGATAATCTACAGGGAGCCGGTCGTTTTTGCGTACTGACAGATACCTTGTGTTTAGTTTTAAAAGGTATCTGACAATCATATTATATTAGACCGATGCAAACCTTGTGTTAATTAGTGTTATTATACAGTTTTCAAATTATGTTTTGGTAGATTTTGGGAGACAAAGCATGATGCGCTGTCCATGGTGCTGAAATAACTGTTCCCCATATTGATGAAAACGTCTATAGTGCGTGCGTGCATACATACATGCATATGCACGTGCATGAATGTGCGTTACACTTAAGTGTCCTGGTTTGGGGGCATGAAAATATGGTCACCCTAGGTTGTGTATGTTAATATTTGAGATCTTTTGTATATTCCGTGCATACTGACGAAGAACGGTTGTTTCCAGAAAAGATATTCTGGACTTTCCTCTCAGACTATTTGCATGTAAATTTACTACGAGGAGTTTTTAACTGGTTATGAAACAGTCTCGATTTAATACTAATGCCTCTATATGACCTAGCCTACTGTACATAAGCAACCGAGACCATTAATGAGAAGACTGGCTATTTCTATATAGTTATTCTTAATGCCTGTCACCGGGCCAGATTTCCCATGAAATCAGACGAAACGACTAACGGCACGCAGACCAGAGGAGTCTGTTTTGACATTTTCACGGGCAAAGTTTTGTAGCGAGTAGTACGTTAGCCAGTTAAAAGGAAGCAGGAGGAGATTTTTCTTTACAGAATTTTATGTTTTACATTATATTTTGTGGTTTTGGCTGATAACTGACAGTGAAAGAGCACTAGCGAAAACAAGAGTCAACGTTGATCGGTCATTCAACAGATGGAGATCCTGAATTGGTCCTCTTACGTCTATTGTATTTATGAAATACATTGACGTGGTTTTAACATCAATATATGAATTTACGTTGGTGGCTTAAACAAAGCTAGCTAACCCTTTGGCTAGTTGAACGTATCTAACTTTAGTTAGCAAAGCAAGCACCGCAAAGCTTTCCGTTATAATGAGCATGATGACCTTTGCCCTTCCAGTATGCGTAGCAAGTTCTGATGGCCAAGACTGACTTTAGGTAACATAAGCATTGCAAAGCTAGGCATTAGGTAACATTAGCTTGATCTTACAAAGCCACAAACAGATAGATTACCTCTTTGCTGTCTTGCAAACAACTATTTAAAAATGAAATATAGTATTAAAAAGAAGTTGCGTCAGTTTCTTTCACTGGCTACAGAATGCACATGCTAGCTATATCAAGGTCTTTACGACACGAGGCCGTGGTGCCCGTGGGAAATACAGTCTTCATTCTGGGAATACACTACAGGTTCTGTCCACAAAATCGACATGAAATGAAGGTTCTTTGTAGTTGCTTTAACTGTCTGCTGCTTGAAAATGAAATGAGAGGAGCTGATGTCATAGGTCATTATTGAAGCTCCCACACTGGTTTTCATAATTACATATGCGGTAGCATGTATAACGTGTCCTATGCATGCCAATTGTGAACATTAATTTAATTTCCTGTACACACATCGCTCACCTTATCTCAAGAGTTAATTAAACACCATCCAGCTAACTCATAGTCTCAGAAAATAAGCCTGCAGTAAAACATGTGTGAGTTAGCTTTTATGAAAAACAAGTCAAAGTGTAATTAGAACTCATTCCTGTGATATAATGGGGACTATACGTTTTACCGTGGTTATGCACCGTTATTTATTTAACTCGTAACAAGCGTCTCCCTCTCTTATCCCAGTGCCAAATTGGAGACCACATCACAGTGTGGCAGCTAAGTAAATTGAGTTTTTCCAACAGGAGTGCTTGTTTTCCAGCCATGCAGGTTGAACTTTGACTCCAACACCCCCCAATTGAATTGTTACTCTCTGTTTTTCTCGGCACACAATCTCCTGCCTGCATGTTATAATTTGCAAAAGCTTTCACTCACCTTCCACAGGGGTCAGAGAGTCATTTTTCTTCTCGAAGGAATCTGGTTTCCCAGATTACTATTTTTGTGCTAACAAACAATTCTTGCCACCACTCCACACATGAAAGAGTGTCTGTTTCACTCGCCCATTTTCTACACCACTCGAAATGATATCGTGGGCCACACTTTCTCTGTAAAATCATCAACAGCTCTGGCATAGCAGTAACATTACGAGCATTTATTATTTGACCTGCCAAAGCCACACTTAATTGAGAGACCTGTATTTAATTTAATTCATGTGCAAATTACCAACTCCGGCTCTTCAATGATATTTTAAGGCACTAATTAAAACCCCTGCACTATATGTATAATAATCACAAAGCTGTCTTTACCCTTTGGGTCAGGCATCAACACATCTACAAATTGCACTTGACGTCCTCATGTAATAATTACACCTCTTAGAAAAATTAAAAGCACTCTTGAAATTAGATTGGCATTTCTATATTCACCTCTTGTATTTCAGAAGTGTTGTTGACGCCTTAGCCAGTAGTCTTTGGTATGTTTTTTTTTCTGGTAAATCTGGAGATATGTAAATGACTAATGGGCACAGATCCACAACCAGAAATTACCAACCCGTTGTCACTCCCAACTCGTCAAATACCACCAATTGGGCAGCGCCCCTTGGCATCGGAAACCGATGCACGGAGGCACCCTTTAACAACAGTATGTCACGAACCTAGCTTTCAACTGACTCCAATGTAAAACCCAACCATGGCGTTATTCAACAGTTGGAGCAAGTGACGTAGTATTAATCGTGTGGGCGGACGGCAGGATCGTGGAGGGGTGAAACAAACCCAGGACTTTCAACCAGGAGACCGCTGTTCGTGACCCGTCTGAAACTAAAAGTAACGCTGACTTTTTTTGTCACGTCAATCATTAGCTACGTGACTCGTCGGTATCGTCACTCACGTGAGTCGCTAGTCAGTGAAGTTAACGTCAACCACAACCGTCTCTTAACCCTACCTAAGTGGCTGTGTTGTCTAAACCCAGAGCCGGCCCTAGACCTTTGGGGGCCCTAAACAGAGAATGTACAAATAAACATGTAAAGTGAGACTTATTACCTCACTCTCTTTAAATAGACTACAGTAAGCACAGTGTTTGTCTATTTCCTCCTAACCCTTGATCTAAGTTTGATGAGTATTTTATTGTTATGTTCTCAATATTAATAATACATTTTATTTTGGTGGGGCCTTTCAGGACACACAAGGACACCTTACAAAGATAAAATAATACTGGAACAGATAAAAACAGCAGCAGAGCAAACATAACGAGACATTTAGACAGATACGTATGAGAGGGAATGAAGCAGTTGAGGGAAGGACAGACTGATGGACACGACAGTGAATAGGCCAGTTTGAACAGGTGAGTTTTGAGGTGGCATTTGAATGTAGTAACAGTGTCAGACTGTGGGATGTGTGGAGGGAGGGAGTACCAGAGTCCTGGGAGCAGTGCAGTTGAATGCCCTAGCACCCATGGGTGCTGAGGCGTGAGGTGGAGGAAGAAGAAGAAGGATAGTTCCGCTACATGCTCTCACTGAAGTTGTAAACATTGACACCCGTTTTGAGATGTGTGAGGCGGGGCCTTGCTTGGTGAGCGCATAGGGCCACCCGGCTCTTTCATAAACTCTCTTGTGGGACATTTCAAGCTATCTCGGGGGGCCTCTGGTGACCGCGGGGGCCTTAAGCAGCCGCTTAGTTTGCTTATGCACGTATCAACCACTGGGGGCTGCAAAACAGACCTTGAGCTGACACTCCGTCACAAAGGCAACAGAGGAAGACCAAATCCTGGTCTAACTATTTACAGTGCTAACCCAACCATTATGTTTTACTAAACGTAACCAAGTAGTTTGTTTTGTTTCAATTTACAACGTTAACCACGTGTTTAAAACTGTGACCGTAATCCAGTATAAAATACATTTGCCCCGAATCGCAATTGAGAATGCAGTTTAGTTGTATGGGACGTCATTCTGTAGGAGACGGTGTTGGGCTGAGAGGATTCATTTCATCAAATAGTTTAATTTAAGAAGACTATAGAACTCAGATCATCCAATGCAGTAATGCTGTGCTCATGATCACTTTGTCTTCAGTGTTGCATGAAGTGTTTGTGTAAATAAGTTGTAATCTGCTGCTTAAATCAAATTTTAACATTAAACTGACACATTCATATTAAACAAAATCATAATAAAATGTCACTTAACTCAAAGGTCTCCACCGGTCTTTGATTATTGTGCGTCATTTTTTGCATTAAATGTACAGTGTGTGGGATTTGTGACCCTCCGCTCACTCCTCCCTTTCCAAGACTGAGCGTGACGTGACTCATCGAGTGCAAACCTGTGGTAATGGCGTTCGCCTCGCTCAGAGGTCATCCTTACACAATAACACTACTTAAGAGAACTACAGTGGCCTTCAGGTAACTTAAAAACACGAAAGGCTCTCTCTAGAGCCAATGTTTGGTTTGTCGATTTTGGGCTATTGTAGAAACATGGTCGCGCAACATGAAGGACTCCGTGAAGAGGACCTGCTCCACAAAACACAACGATTCTTAGTGTCAGGTGATTATACACTAATGAAAACATAGTTGTGATTATTATATTCCATTTCCGCCAACAGATCCCCCGAAATGTTACACACTGTTCCTTTAATCCTTTCTCTGTGTGAAAGGAAAATTATGTTTTAACAGGCACTGTATAATTGATGCTGATGTGCGAAACCACTTAAAAAGTGATGATGCGCCACCATCATCATAATTGCCTTGGAATTCCACTGGGAAGAGAGGCCGGAGTAAAAAGAGTCAACTCACTTTTAATGTGGTGTCTCATTACTTTTGTTTTTGACGCTTTCTTATTAATGTCACGACACAGTGAAAAATAAATAGGTGTTCCTTTTAATATGTTCCGATAAACAGGCTGTTTAAAGGAGGCACCCTAGGGATGCTGCTTTCTCCAGTTTCACAAAGCCTCAAGATTAATTCAAGTCATGTTTCAGTGGTTGCGCACTGGAAGAAACAAAACACCAGAAACAACACTTAGAATTACCGCTTCATTTAATGGAATGCATTGTTTATAAGTGGTGTATATTTATCCTAAAAATTAATACAAATTGTCAGTATAAAAAAATTAGATACCAGTAAAAAAAACTTGTTCTTGTAACATATTTATAATACAACTGCTAACACTGATAATAATGCACTGTAATGTAATGTTTGTCTTAGTTTGTTAATACAGTTTAGGTATGTTGTTATATAGTTTTTAATTGTAGGAATTGGTATTTCTTTCTTTTGCTCTTTCTTGGATTCACATGTACACTGTCTTTTCACAGTTGAGACTCTTATGTATGAGGACTGTCTGAAATATAGAAACTAATCATTTTCGTTCACCTCCAAAGACCTGCTATGCCTTTTATAGACATATCCAATATGTACCTCAGAATGTGAAAAGAAAAAAAGAAACCAAAACCAAACAAAAGACTGAGCTCTCTTTGTAGAGAAAAACAGTTGTATATCTTTTGTGTTGTTGGGGACGCAGAAAGGAGCTGGTCTAGTTATTAGAAAATATTGAGGATCATTATTAATATTTATGAAATTAATATTAATAAATTATCAATTTATATTAATAATAACAGGGCACCACACGATATTGGTACATAAGCTCAAAAGACATTAAAATGGCTATCAAAAATAAATAATAATTATCAAAATAATTGTTAATTATATTGAATAATATGATTTAATTTACGCTAAATCCTCCCTGGTGTCACCACTCTTTGAAACAAAAGAGAAAACGATAGCAAATTAATGTAGTCTCATAGATAAGTCTCATTAAATATGCTAAACTATCAATTTGGAACCAATTTTGACCAAAAATCCCTATATCAATAGTTAGTAAAGGTTAAAGGATTTTGGAGTTCTTGACACAGCAACAGTTGGCATTATTCACTCTTGTACACTATACAAGACCAGCATGTATAATCCACAGACATTTATTTACATGATAATAAAGGTTTCAAACACAATATTAATCTAACTAAATAACTAAACTAAACAAACCAAACACAGTGTATGAGCGTCTGTGTGTGTGCGTGGGTGAAAGAGAGAGAGAGAGAGAGAGAAAGAGAGAGAGAGAGAGAGAGAGAGAGACACAAGATTGCTACTTTGTGAGACATTTACTAGTAATGATTAGTTATTTTTTTGTCATATCAAACATCAAACAACGAGTGTCAAAAAAGCCTAACAGTAGGACGGCATGGAAGAAAGTTAAGTGGGGACTATTTCATTGTGCCGACATCGATCAAAACCATGGTGACATACGCAGTTAGGTCAACGTAACAAAACCACTCACATAGGTTTAGGAAAAACATCCAATCATCGTTGGGCTTTAAATAAGTACGTTAACTAGGAAAAATATGTGCGGAAACAATGTAACATAACTACGGAAAACACATCACAAACGTCACTAACAAACACGTGAGAAAACCGGTCTCCTGGTTTAAAGTCCTGTGTTTGTTGGACCCAATCGCCCACCATAAGCGGTCTGTCTTGCATTTTATTTTACGTCACTAGCTCTGATCGTAGCATCTTCACATGGAGCATTTAGTGTATATTGCAGTACAGTCTACATGGCGTACAAATGACACGGCAAATACAAGAAAGGCGTTCTTATTGCACGCTAAATGACTTATGTGCATTACTGTGGCATTCATATGCCTTTGCATGCGAACGGGCTGCCTTGTGATATCAGCCAAATCTGCAGATTAAGAGGAAACCCATATCAGGAAGCCTTCAGAGCTGGGAAGATATACAGCACAACAAATCCATCATGGCAGCCAGGGACACCAAAGGCTGCCATCAAACTGATCTGTATCAGGGTGCTGAGGCGGGGGCTCGTAAGGGGCTAACTGAAGTGAAGCTCATTAGAGACGGAAATCAAAATGTGCTTTATGTTTCTTTTATTGAGCCTCACTTAGCTTTTATCCGTTACTGTTGAGGTTGATGGTGCTGGTTATCAATTAATTGATGTAGGGATTCAAATTCAATCAATAAAACCTGAATCTTTCAAGTGAAGGACTTGTAAGCGTGCAAGCATCTACACAAGTGCTTCTAAAGTATCTTATCTGTGGATTACTTCTCTATACTTTGAACTGCTGCAGTGTATTTCCAATATGTCCAAGAGTCTATTAGCACTCAGTTCCAATTACCAGCACGTTAATGGATGTTGACACCGAATCTACTCCACTTGCAAATCCAGGAAGCTCACTCCTTCAGATGAGCGGGGACGTCTCGTCAGCAGCTGCAGCAGATGCTTTTGAGATTCAGTGTGACAGCACCAAACCAGATGGCCTGTATAGACTCTGACCCACATCTCAGGAACTACGAGGAGATGGTTAGAGGCTTGGAAGTCGTGACAGAACTTGCAAGGACCCATTCAGATTCAAAGCAAGCGGCACAGCAGGCTCACCTATACAGCACTGACTTTATTGCCTTTCCAATTACCTGCCTGGTACTAGAAGTGCAATTGGACATTTAGTCCTTGATTGAGCAACAGTATTGTCTTAACTTGTCCAATCTAGTTGGAAAAAGTTTTCTTAGAAGGAAGGTAAACACTGAGAATACTTACAATGTATATAGGGAAAAGCATAAAGCAAGCAAAAAGAGCAACTGTCATATACATATACAGCTTCTTTTGTATTGTTTTTGCAAAGCAAAGTAGACTTTTATTTGATATTTGTTGTTTGGCTTGACATTAATATGACCCCTCTCACCACGATGTTTGTTTACTTATACAAAGAGCCGAGGGCCTTGAAACACTGGACACAACAGCGTATTGAAGCATCTCAGAACATGCTGCATGCAACTGAATATTCAATAGAAATATAGATTTTAAGATACAGACCTTATGGTGTCAAAGCTGGGATGTAACTGCTTGCCAACAAAACTCTAGAATACATTAATGTCACAGTGAAGTGTGTTAGGTATTTCTGAACGCTAGTTTGTGTCAGGTGATTGATGTGCATTTTGTACCCTCAAGCAAAATCAAATACGGGTACATGTTTAGATTGTAGAGCAATCTGGTTTTATGAGAAGGCGTATATAAGGCACAACATTACACTTTTCTGCGTGTCAGGGGGACGCATTTTAGCCTTTTGGCATGTCATTTCTATGCCACTTTTCTCGTGTCATTTGTACGCCCCGCAACAAAACTATGGTAATGTCAGCAGTTAGGTTGAGGTAACAAAAAACCAAAAACTTTTTGGTTGGGCTTAAAGTAACTACGTCAAATAAGTAAAATACTTAGGAAAACAACGCAACATAACTACGGAAAAAATGTCACAAAACAACACGTGACAAACGTAACTTACAAAACAAAAAACACTGGTCTATAACACCGCCATTCCGGTTAAGGTCCTGTGTTTGTTGGACCCATCCACCTCACCAACCGCCCACCATAAGCGGTCTTTCTCGCTTTTTAGTCTACGTCACTAGCTCTGATCGAAGCATACTTACGCGGATACGGTTTGGACTCAGTACAGACTACATGGCGTACAATTGACATGTCAAAAGCAACGAAGGGGTTCGTATTGCACGTATGCATTATTGTGGCATTCATACACCTTTTTGTGCCAACACTTGAGTTTCAATGGCAGTTAGAAACGAAACGAATATCTCCAACTATTCATAGTTTGACACCAGCAGGGATGATGGAAAGAAAAAGAACTTAATTAATTAATTAATTGAAATCAGATTTTTAGTCTTCTCATGACTCATATCTAAGATATATATTATCATTTCAGTACTTGCTACTGTCAGAATGAGACAAATTAAATGAAATAAATATAAAAATCAGGCTGAGACATGTCCATAATGTTGTAATCTACCACTTAATGATACAGTAATGTTCCCCTCACAATGCAAATAAGTCTCTGAATCATTTTAAATGTAGAGTTCAGACATTTCTGTTGAACTTATTTTGCCCCCTCATTAACACATATTATCCTCTGCGCTTTCTCTTTCCGACAGACGGTAATACTGTGAGTGATACAGGAGGTGAATCTAACAAGCGTTTAAGCAATCAATTCGGATGGATCACAGACAGGATTTTTATTCACCCAGCGTAATGATTCTTTTTGAATAACTGTTTTTTTTTTTTTTTTTTGCCAGACAAAGAAACGTCAAAACAGTCTGCGAAATAACTCTCCATTTGCTGCTTAAAAATACCGTTTTTTTCTCTGACTATGTAGTAAATTTTGAGAAATAAAATCACTGCTTAAAAACTGCATTTGAAGAAAAGACCAACTGAAAAAAAGCTACATACCGACATAAATGTAATGCATGTCTTTTGAAAGAATTGACAACTTTTTTCATATCTCATATTCTGAAATGCCAGTGTAATGTTTTGAGGGTTATATTGAAATATACTGTAAACTACTACTAGTACTGATGTTTTAGCCATTGCTAAAATATACTTGCCTGGGCCTAGACATTTGAATCCGCCCACTCCTCTGAGTTGACAGATTTGTCTGGTATCCTGACATGAAACGATCAAGCCAATGAGCGCTGCAGGGGGAATAACTATTAGCCAATAAGCGCAACGGGCGGGACTAACACTGTTGTCAAGCTGTGCGCCATAGTCGACATGTCTTCTCAATGTTGCCTAACATCGTAGTTTTTTCTCTGCTCCACTCTTAAAACCCCCCGCAAACCAGTATGTTGGCATGGCTATGTATCAGTGTTGACTTAAAATGCTGTTAGATTTAGGCGGTACGTTGGTCTCTAGTGATTGGTGATTGGATCTGAATTTAGATCAGAGAGATGAAAACTGCTTTGCGGCATCAACACCATGACACACTAACATCCTCCATTTCACAATGTAATACACTCACATGTGTGCATATTAATACTTGTGAGGCGTCTCATTAACATAATGCATTCCCTTACCACTAGCTAGCCCTGACCTTAAAGGGGCACTGCACCAATTGAACAACTGTGAAAACAATTGGAGAATGTGTTCTTCAGCTCTGGATAACATAAAGCCTGTGTTATAAACTGGGTGAATTATGGTATTAAAGGTTTATATGCTTGTAATCTTTATGAAACATATTTAAAACACATTTATAGTGTAAGCTTTAAGATGAAATGCATTTATAACAGTGCAGAGGATGGGAAAAGCAGGAATGAAATGGCCCTGGGTTATCAGTTCACCTGGGTGTTACATTTCCCTCTGTCGGATCCCCTGCTGTGGAGGATGTTGCCAACTGGCACGGAGAAGAGTTTTATGATTTCCCTTTGTACTACTTCATAAAGCTGTCACTCATTGCACGGCGCTTATTCATTGGAAGTGACGCCATGCGTGCAAGCATTAAAGGTCTTTAGGAAAAGTGATGGTGAATATTGTGTTTGTGCATTTCGTTGCATCACTCTCATCACTCTAGGCAGCAAAGTTGCCATGACAGGAGTATGAAAGATGTGGGCTTTTACCAGACAGACAAGACAGGTCTCATGAAAGATACCATCAAGTTGCACTATGGGAAGTGTAGGGGGTTTTTGGGGCGTGACCCATTGTTATGGCCTCTCAAACAAACAAAGGCTCTGGAGAGACCGAAGCGTATGAAAGGACGCCATGAAGCAGTTCTATCGAAAGGAAACAATCGATTTAATATGAATCAGGGAACTGTCAAAAATGCAACCGAGCAAACAAAGGGTTGGAGATCACGGTTAAATGAACAAAAGAAAGGGAAGTCACTGGGCCAGCGACGCAATGGGCCATTGCACCCAGCTCATCCCCTTAAACTCGAAAAGTAGTTAACTTTAACAAAAGCATGAAACACTTGACTACCGGGGATCTCCAGCCCTGCGGCACATGAAGGTCCACACATAACACCCATACCAGGGACTAAAAGTCAGGAGGTCTCAGCCTCTGCTGCTCCAATTTTGACCATTATTTAAGTCAAATCTCCCTCACAACCCCATCCAACTTTTTGGAATACCAGTACTAAATCGCTATACTAAATCTTACAACTGGTGCGAATTATCTGTGTTGCCATGTTCCATTTTTGTCAATGAGGCCCATGCCTTTCCTCCTAAATAGTGCTGTGTCCACACAACAAAAATCTATCCAGACAGAGAATGTCTAAGGGGCTAACGTTAACTACACAATACATAAACTAACGGACCCCAAATGTGATGCTAACGCTAGCTGTTGTGGCTAGCCCCATTCCGTGACCAACATATAACGTTAGCAAGTGCAGATCAGCTACATTATCATCTTCATCGTATCCCAGCTGCTGGGCGATCTCAAGCCATATATTGTCCTTTATTTGTTTGGAAGGAGTGTTTGTCGTACATTGTTGGGTGTTGAGAAGAGGACGGCGGATTATTCTGAAACATCAACAGTTCGAAAAATGTCCCATTGCACTGAAAAAAGCCCATTTGTCTGACAGTCCGTTACCCCGAAAACAAATGGCCATTGCTCCAAGAAGCACATGGCTACTTATTATGCAGAATGATGGCGATCAGTTGAAACAAAGGATTTCATTGATCAAACATACATGTAAGAAAAAGTGAGGACCAAACAAAATGCCCTTACGTTCCAGAAATGTCCTTTTAAGGTCTAAAACTCAAGTCGGTCCTCACAAAGATAGAAGCATAAGAGCACCCACACACACACACACACACACTGCCTGCTTGTCAAACACTTTTAGCTTTAAGTGAAAAAAAGAAGGCTCAACCGGTCACACTTAATGGCAATGGTGATATTTCTAAGTGTGGATTTGAAGCTGTGATCTGCTTTTAATAATACATGTCACGCTGTAATGACAGGCCGACTGAGAGTGTAGCTATATACTTCAGTCAGGCCTTGTAAGTGTGGCTACAAAATTACTACAAAATGGTCAATTAAGGACATTTAATGTGGAAGGACACTCAAATATACTGCATCAGCTGGGCTTATATGTCAAGGAGTTGCTTTGCATTTTTTCCCTCAATATCATTTAGTTAAAAGGTAATTCTGAGAAATTACTTCAAAGCCGCATTGCATGGTTGACCACAGTCCAACACACTTTTCTATTCACCCAGAGATTGTTCAATTTATTCACAGGGCAGAATTGGACTCTTAAATATGTGATGTTTTTGCAATTTGCAAAATGAGTGTATTTTAATGAACATAAAACACTCTCAAGTCCCATTTAACCTGCACCTACCACTACTCTGAGTCTTCCTCTCTTGACACCAAAAATCCATATTTATATATTTCCTGAATGAATTGAATCCACCGACTGTAGTCATGTGGACCGTTGGACATCTCTGGCGCTGATTTGTTATTTTGAACCGCACGCAGTTACTACAAATCAACCTTTAACTCCCGGGTCAACTCAATCACTATGACTGACAGAGTGTCGACTCCTACAAAGAAATAATCAATACCCCTGCTAAATGAGGGAACCGGGTCAGTGCAGAATGTTACATGATCTCACATACAGTTTGCTGTTTACATTTCACAAAATGTCAACGCAAGTCATCCGTTTCTGTTTCTCCCTCTAATCATCTCTGTTGTATTTCCTGGCTGTCAGTCAACCAATCACAGGCGGAGATGTGTACATGTGTGTGTACACTCACACTGCAAACATTGCTCCCCTCTTTGCTTATTCCTCAGTGGCATGATGTGCTGTGCAATGCAAATACTGTACTACAGGCAATTCATATTAACATATTAGAGCTTCTCTTGTAAGTTTCACAGTTTGTCATTCCTCATTTCCATATCTAACATCTTGGCTGCATTTCTCTCACATTCTATTTCTTTAGGGTATCGGGCGCATTCCTACGACATGACATTCTTTCCTATCACACTGTGAGACAGATATTGGTGTCGTGTACCTCACAGGAAGTCATGGCTTCTGTCCTGAAGGGTATAACACTATCAGATTAGTGATCACTGAAGCCATTCACTGTTGACTTTATGTCTGTTGTTATTGTTGCCTATTCAGGTCATTAATTAAGCAGAGATTAAAATTTAAATAAACAAAAAAATGGTGAGCTAATTTTGTGCGAGGATAATTAAAGGTGGTTTCATGCAAATACAGCTCATACTCGGTGATGGAGTGAAGCAGTCGGGGATAACAATTAAATTAGAAAAGATTGATTCAAAATTAGTAAATAATTAGTTAGTCAGGAGTAATTGCGTTGCATAATAAAGAGCGGCCTTTGTTTAAGTCTTTATGCACCGCTGAAGTTGAATTGCAGGACATCTAGTCTGAGTATTAAAAACTTGTTTTTTTATTTTCTTATTTCTAATATTAAGTCAAAGCCATATTCTCAGTGGTTTAGGAATTCAAGATGAAGACAAATTATTATGTATGGCATCACAGACTGAGCTTTCTTTCTTGTATGCATTCATTTTTGTAATAAAGTCGGTTTGTAAATCAGCCTGTTCGCACAAAAAGGCGTATGAATCAGACAATCAACAAAAGGCAAGAAAACAAACAAAGGTGGGAAGTAAAACACAGGAATAATATAAAAGAAACCAAATCCAAAATCACATAAACATAACTAATAAGAGACAGAACATGACACATGTATCCTGTACTGACTGCAATGTAAACGCATCCGTGTATAAATGTTACCAAAACGTAGTATACAAAGCGAGAAAGACCACTTATCATGGGCCAGCCCTTCGTCATTCCCAGGCTTTCCATTCACTACAATGTAAACCCATCAGCGGCAACATTGTACGTACAGGGAAAGTGCTGTGGTGAAAGAGACACACGGGGCGTGCGGTAGGGGAGGTGGATGGGTCGAACAAAACACAAGGATTTCATCCAGGAGAGTTCATGTCCCGTGCGTTACGTTTCCCTTTCACGTTACAATGAGCTGTTGGTTTGTGTCCCGTGTACACAACGTTCAATTACATTTTCACTGTAAAAACAGTCATTTTAAGTCCAACCATGTTGTTTTTTCCTAAACCTAACTAAGTGGTTTTATTGCATAATCCTAAGCGTTTTTGTTTAATTCACAACATTCAGCATGTGTTTAGTGCAACAGAAAAAGTGACGCCAAATGATCTGACAAGATGTGACAAGTTGAGATGAGAACATGTTGGGTGGTTGAGGAGGTGGATGGGTCCAACAAACACAGAACCTTTAACCAGGAGACCCGTGTCTCTTGCTTTACATTGCTTTCGTACGTATTTTACTATTTTAAGCCCAACCATGACATTGACATTTTTCCCTAAACTTAACTAAGTGTTTTTCTTGCCTGAAACTAACTGCAGACATTTGCGTGGCGTACAAATGACTAAAATGCGTACTCCTGACATGCGGAATGTCCGTGTATTGTGATATTTATACGCCTTCCCCGGGATGAGTAAAACATACCAATAGTGTCATGATGAAGTCTTTTTCCTCTCTATTGTTTGTTTTCTCAGTTCACCGGACATACTGATGATCCACGGAAATACTGAGTAAATGTAAAAAATGTATCAAGCCCGAGGGAACCTGAAGTAGAAAATATAGAACATGGTATAAATATTTTATGTACTCATACATGCTGCATGGGCTGTGGACAGCACATTATCAGCCGGCACTGAATCACAACATTGACCTGAGTGTTTGCCTCATGTAAAAGATTAATAGAGAAAGTACACAACATGTCAGTCACATCTCTGCCAATAACATAAATGCATTTCACTTCTATATTTACTCCTGAATATGAAATACTGACTGAATATATATGTTTTTAGTCAAAAAGTTATCTATTTAAGGAGGACTTTTACAGCATCTGTATATTACCTGGATTAATGTTAACCATTATACAAGACTGAAAGTGGGAATTGACAAAAATGAAAAGATGGACAGAATTTATTTGCAGTATAAAAACACATTTAAAAGTTTGAACATGAACATCATATACTGCAGATGTTCCTGTGTAGAGCCTGTCTACGCTTCCACCTGCACTCTATAATTTTCAAGACTGTATTAAAAAACAAACACTGTTTTCCCATTTTAATCCTCGGAGTCGTAATTTTAATTTTCAGCTAAATTATTTATGTTTTATGACAAAAGGTTAAACTTGTTTAAAATGCTGGGAAACACACAGCGGGAGATCCGCCTCCACTTGCATGGCGTATGCTTTATAGAATATATATAGACTTATTATTATTATATTTATAGACTTTAACCAGTAAAAATAACTAAAATCCCTCGTTTAAATGCATGATTTAATCCCATTTTTTTCTTTCATACATACTTACATAACAAAGTTTCATCCCCTGTATGGTTTGGACCCTGAGGACTATTATGTCCTCTTTTTAGCTGTGCTGCAAACTCGCACAGCATAGAGTTTGGTTGCAAAGCTCTGCAGCCATGGACATTAATAACTAGAAAAAGTTACAGCCTAATTGTTAGAGTAGTGACCTTACGACTTGATAGTTGCTGCATCCAATTAGTGGAGAAATCTGGCTGAGGTAGGGTTTTTTTTATTCCTCCTCCAAATGACCCATTAGGTTCAGACTAGCAGCTCACATCAGTGTGTTGGCACGCTCAGACCGTGTTGCTTTCATTATGTCTTGACAAGGAAAACACAAGGAAAAGAGTTTCAGCAAATCAAATTGAAGCCACACTCCGAGGTGCTTTGCAATCCAATTCAAATCAAATTTCAAGCGCTCAGTCTGGTTGCTCTAATCGAATTTTCATCTTTCAACAACTGCAAAACGACACAATGTTTTAAACATCCAGAGCAAGGTTATCTGAGCATGAGTGCAGCATGAAACACGGCTGCATAAATCAACCTCTGCCCTGCTGAGTGACTGAGACAAACAATGTTGAAAAATCTTCCAGTCGGCTGGTTAATACAAAGTTATACCTTGGCCACGTTTTGAATCTAAAGCAGGTCTTCAGAGAAAGAAAAATTATTTTCTTTGTGTATTTCTCTGTGGTTGTTTTAGCCAACATGAGCTAGCTAACAATGGTAACATCTACTCTTCACTTCAATGCTGTCTAATAATCTAAGCTCACAAGTCAGGTTTGCTAGTTTGCTGGCTTGGTATGCCTACTATTGACTGTATCATCGGCAGCGTTGTCCAGCTAAAGCTAAACAGGTTTAATGCTAGTTACTTTGTCTGTGTACTGTGTTTATTTACAACAGCAGCAGCCTCTTAGTGATGTGCAAAAAGGAACAAATTTATATTTTTGAAAGACTCTTTTTAGTGTCCGGTATGTACCGGGTCAGCTGGTCGAACATATCAAGTGCTCATGAATCCCAGATTTGTCCCACTTGCTGTTATCACTGCTCACACTGACTACTACGGTGGTACAATCACACAAGGAAGCGGCGTACAAGGACCCGAGGAACGAGCTAGGACCCAACCTGATCTCGTGGGAAGGCGTATAAATAGCACGGCAACATGTGTCATGATAACACATTTTAGGATTTCCCCGTGTCATTTCATGCCACAGGGGTTAACTTTGTGAAACACCTTTTCGCATGTCATGTAACGCCATGTGAAATTGTCACAGTTATGTTTAGGCAACAAAACTATGGTAACAGCCGCAGTTAGGTTTAGGCAACAAAACCACTTAGGTTTAGGGAAAACATCACGGTTGGATTTAGAATATGTACGTAAACTAAGTAAAATATGTACAGAACGTAAACAACGTAACATACTGTAAGTACAGAAAACACGTCACAAACATCACTAACGTCTTCTGGTTGAAAGTCCTATGTTTTTTTGGACGCTACAAACAAGAAGTGTTGTGTGTTATTGCTCAGAGCGTTTAAACAACACGTTGATACCCGTTTCCAGCATTTGTGTGACAACGAATTAGAGTAAAGGAAATATGATCCGGGACTCATTTTGACGATTATTCCGACACCACATGAATGCAGCACAAAATACCCTGAATGGTTGGTTACATTTTACAAAATCTAAAGAACTAATTCTGTGAAAAGAGTCAGTCTGCACATCACTGCAGCCTCTAGTTAAGAGATATTATGAAATAAAAGTTGACATGAAATCTAATTCATCTTTATGTAATATTTTATTTTTATTGTCATAGGGAAAATACCATTATGAAACAAAAACTTTTGACAAGGGCATTTCAAATATATTTGTCTGTGATGAAATTAAAATGCTATCCAATAAAAATGTATCATGAAATAACATTTCATCATAATGAGTTGATGCCATGCCTATTCATTTTACGATCTTCAATAACTTACCATTATGGAATCTTCACTTCTTTTTTTTTTAAAGTTATTTTTTTGGGGCATTTTTACCATTTCTTATTGACAGTGGATAGAGTCTTGAAAGGGGGGAGAGAGAGATAGAGTGGATGCGGAAATGGCCACAGGCTGGA